>JANAVB010020477.1:0-55121 GCA_029216955.1 Iris pallida
ATTTCGTCCGCCCAATGGTTCTACAATTTAAGCTGCTCAGATTAAACCTTTGTTGATCTTGGAATTACATGTCGTGATCACATGGTCATCCTCCTATATGTCGTACCATAGTACGTGTACCCTAAGTATGAATCCACATCGGCTCAAGGAGTCCCAATCTAGATCCATGCTTAGCATAATGCATCAAACAACAATCAATATGCCACGACACTATTACTGATCAATATCATGATTGTACTGAAAAGTACGCATGTATTAACATATAATATAAATGATCACTTAGCACGCAGAGTCACACCTCAGTGCACTCATTAAATAGCACCACGGTGCACACTAATATTGTACCTCAATACAAACTTAGAAAAGGTGTCAGCACTATTGTCACGCCCCAGTACCGAAATACGGGGACGGACGTCGGCCAGCTACCGTATAAGGTACGAATACGTTATACGGCGATGACGGCTGTCAATCTTGAGGGGTATCCTAGCATGCAATCATTCTATGGCCTAAATCCGATCACATATCCACGACAATAACAATGAAATACTAAACAAGAGAGAGAATCATATGGAAAGCAGGAAATAACTCATATGATAATCGGGAAGTCTACAGTACATGATAATAATGTAAACGAATATACCTTCCCACAGTCTAGCATGGTCGGAAACTGAAGCATATCTCCAAGTCAAGTCTGGAAGATCCACAGGGTCGGTCACTGGCAATCTGGGAACAATCCAGGGTTGGTCAGGCCAACGTAGAAAGTACCAGAAAGGAAGGCTCAAGGACGGGAGAAGAAAAGCCTGCAGGATAAAATTAAAGCAGAACATATGAACAAAAAAGAGGGTAAGAATCGTGCAGTACCAACGTACGATAAACAATCCAAACTAATGTAGCTAAATAACCAACAAACATCACAATCTCCCTAACATCCAATAATACCTGCATCGCCAACTGGAACTCGATATCAGTCGACTATGCAAGCAACAAGCCAAACAATTTAGGAGACTAAACGACCACTCAAATGTCTACGGCTGTCTAGGTGGAGGTTGGGTTACCCAACAATGCAATGTAGGAATCCTCAGATCGTGCCGATTAGAAGCTAACGGGGACAAGTATATCAAGACTAGATAAGCACGGTCGTAAGACCACAGGGCTCTGCATGTCACCACCGGTCCCTCGTAAGGCCACCGTGCTGAGATGCCATGTATATAAGGTATAGTAAAGTAGCCGGATACTACCATCCTCTAATGCGGACGGTAACACTATCCGTAGCGGCCAGCTTGCACTCCATGACTAGATGTCAGGGAAGCGGCTAGTACTGTACGATCACGAGATTCGTTCCCTCCCAATGCTTCTACCAGTTTAAGTTGCCTAGATTATCCATACATTTATCCGGAATCACATGCCGTGGCCACATGATCATCCTTCTAGATGTCGTACCTCAGTACGAGAACGCTAAGAATCAACCTCGGCACTATAGTCCCAGTTGTGATCTATCCTTAGTGTTATGCAACAAGCAAGCAAGCAATCCTGACCACGCTAAGACTATAGGCCTGTAGTGCCCCGTCCCTACATCGTGTCCCGTACTCTGTCCATGGGGTGCGCGAGAAAGGAACACTGTCGCTATCGATTCGGTCGGGACCGATAGGTCGGGATCGATCGAGTCGATCGAACGGGAATGGTTGAATTAAGATCCATCGTTATGGAATGTCTTCTTCGGAACCAAGTCCCATATTCAGCGGGTTGCGCCTCGAGGATTGACTCTGCAGCTGAGTCGGGAGAGACCTCCCGTTGCTCTGCTTTTCACGCCGCTTGCGTTGGTTTTGGCTTTGTTTTCTGAATGCGCTTTCGTGAATGTTTTCGATGGTTTTCATGGCTTGCATTTCGAACTCGCATTTCCTATCGAACTCCTGAATAATGCAGTGTTCTAATCGGTTGCTTGTGCGATTTTAGGTAATCGCGTAGGCGACGTCTAGCGCAACCAGCAAGTTCTCTCGCCGAAGTAAACTCAAGGTGAGTGGCTGACCCTTCTCTTCTCGACCCCTTCTTAAGCAAAGTTGATAGTGTTGTTGCGAATGAAAAGATAAATGCAAGTGCACGAACACGAATGAATGATCAAGTTCTCAAAAGAAAAGGTAGGCTATGTCTTAACAACTAAAAACATGTCTTTGCACGGTCATGGACAACTTGTCGACAAGGTGAGCGTTTCCCCGCACGGCAACCCGAGGCCACGGGACCGTTGCGGGCAAAGGGAAACAAATAATTAGCTGTGCTGGGCACGGGTTAGGCGAGGACTTGCAGCGGGGCTCGCTACTCACGCTGAAAGGACCCCATCTAACAAAAGCTAGAGGAGTCCACGATGGCTCTGGGAGCCAGTGACCAACCACACTAAATAGTATGAAAATGATAACAATTGACAGGGAAGAACATGGTAAGTTTCATAAGGCGCGGCGCGGTCCGCCGGGGTAAGTTTCAACGTAAATTTTTATTATGCTTGTCATTTCTCGCTTGAAATTCATTAGGATGGTTAGAAACATTCATGAACTAAGTCATATAAACTCATTCAACCAAATGAGAGCTTGGAACTTAACTTGCCACGCACCAGTACAAAGTGTAATGTACTGATCCTCGCTCTCCACGCAGGTACCCCGAACCACGAAGGGCGTGCCACCTAAAATCTCAAGGCGACGTGGACACTTTTGAAGCCTCGTCCGTGTAAAGGCATGTTTCTGAATTCCTTTTGAAGACTCCGTATTCAGTACAAAATAAGATCAATGGCGGCTCGGCTTCCCTCGATCGCAGGTGGAAATGTGTAATGGTTTTGCTTGTAAAAAAGGATGTAATATATGGAATGACTATCTCATCGGCATTTATTTTGTAAGTCGAGTCATGTTGTAGCCCGCGCGGCAATGAATATAATGAAGTCAATGTAAATAAAGTTTTATCAATAAAAAAGTCTACTTCTATTTCAAATGTGTCATTCAATTTCTTTGCGTACTCTAACTTGATGTTGTGTTTCGGATAACCTTATGACTATGCCTTGTGCGATCGCAACTTAGGTTCGCACGGCATCACGCCCGGGGGACGACTATCGATTCTACGAAATCGGGGCATGACATAATGGTATCAGAGCACGGCTTTATATCCTTTGGCCTCGCGTCTAGAGTTCCAAACCTTTGACCTCGCATCGATGAGATAAGTTGTTCCATATAATGAGTCCGTAATAATTTGTGACTGATGCGTTTGCCTTCGTATCGCAGAAGTGACGGAGCCCACGGCCGAGCAAGAACAGAGCGCTTCAAGCGGCTCTAGTAGTTCGCATCGTCCGCAGGCGGACCTTCTAACGATACCATCGAAAGGATGCTGCACATGATGGGAGGCGCAGCAAAACCAATCCGAGAACCGGCATCAACAGGTAGAGAAACGACAGGCCCAGTTCGAAGCTCGCTTCGAAGCTCACTTCGATGCATATGCCAAACTTCAACAAAGCAGTTAGATATCCTGCAGCAGATCGTCCAGACAATGGCGGCCAACGGAAATTCTATGACTGTGCCTACCGTCACCGTACCGGCGATCTAACCCATTGAAGTCGACACGGAGGATCCCGAGCGTCAACCAGCGGCACCAAAAAGTACAACTTTGAAGTGTCCGAATTCAAGAAGGCGTGCCACACTTTCTTCAGCGGTACCGAGGGTCCTTCCATGGCAATCGACTGGTTGGAAGAGCTGAAAGATCATTTTGAGCTTCTCGGCATTGAAGAATCGAAGCAAGTCGCCTGCGCACAACTTCAACTACGGTTGAACGCGTACGACTGGTGGACCGTGCGTAAGCGAGCGATCCGACCGGACTACACCACCGCGCCGATCTCTTGGGCCACGTTCCGCAAAGCTTTTGAAGTCCAGTACCTTCCATCAGCCGTTCGTCAAGCGAAGGAGAATGAATTCATGCAGTTGAAGCAAGGGAGAAGGACAGTGGAACAGTATGCCGCAGAATTCAACAAGTTGTCTAAGTTTGCTGGCCAGTTTCTGTCTACTGAAGAGTGCCGTGTACGACGGTTCAAAGTGGGTCTGCGACACTCTATCGGTGCGCATATCGGGGTCCCGGAGTACAAGACCGTGGGCGAGGCTCTGAATCACGCCCTCCACCTTAAGAACCTGCATCCTTCCAGTGCTGACGACGTTGTGCGCCACTACAATCACAAACGTCCTAGCCATATGGGAGGCAACAACGACGCGTCAAAGCGTCCAAATAACGGCGGCTACAAGGGTGAGAAGACAATACCTAAGTGCACCAATTGCGGGCGACTTGGACACCGTGAAAGCCACTGCTTTTTCAACAATGTTGAATGTTTCGCTTGCGGACAGAGGGGTCACACGGCTCCAAATTGTCCAAGCTTTCGTCAGACTCGTAACGCCCCGCCACAACAACACCGTCAAGAGAATCGAGGACAGGTGCCTCGACCTCCCGCCCACTCAACCCGCCGCAAAATGGCCGAGATCGTCGCCCCAACACTCAGGGCCGCGTCTACGCCATGACTCGAGATGAAGCGCTGGCATCAGATACAGTAGTGTCAGGTATACTAAAATTCAATAATGTGCTTGCTCGTGTGTTATTTGATTCAGGCGCTTCACATAGTTTTATATCGGCGGATGTTACCGCCGAGCACAAATTTCCTGTAATATCATTAGATCTCGACCTTAGCGTAAGCACACCTTCTGGCACACCAATTCTCACAAACTTAGCTTGCGCCGGCGGGATTATCTATATCGGCGGTCAAAAGATCGGTCTGGATGTGATAGTTCTAGACATGAAGGACTTTGACATCTGGGAATGGATTGGCTTGGGCCGTGCAACGCAACCATAGACTGCGCTGGAAAGTGGTCACATTCCGCATGCCAGGAGTGCCTGAATTCTGCTACTCGTGTGGTGAGGCGTCGCCGACCTGCATGGTGATCTCCGTAATATCTGCTCGACGGATGCTGCATTCCGGGTGCGAAGGCTATCTAGCTTCCGTTCGAGACATGCGACAGGATGGTACAAACGCAGACCGACGTTGTGGCAGAATTTCCAGACGTATTTCCGGACGAACTACCCGGCATGCCACCAGATCGAGAAATAGAGTTCACCATCGACACATTCCCCGACCCGTCCGATCTTGAAGGCTCCGTACAGAATAGCCCCTGCAGAATTGAAGGAATTAAAGGCACAACTTCAGGAATTACTTGATAGAGGGTTTATCCGTCCGAGTGTCTCGCCGTGGGGTACGTCCGTGCTATTCGTAAAGAACAAGGATTGATCGATGCGGCTCTGCATCGACTATCGGGAATTGAACAAAGCCACCGTCCGAAACAAATACCCCCTGCCCCACATCGACGACTTGTTCGACCAGCTCCAAGGTGCAACGGTGTTTTCGAAGATTGATCTGCGATCGGGTTATCACCAACTCAAAGTCATGCCAGATGACGTGCCGAACTCTGCCTTCCGCACTCGTTATGGCCACTACGAGTTCTTGGTAATGTCATTCCATCTGACAAACGCCCTTGCCGTCTTCATGGATCTAATGAACCGGGTGTTCCGTTCGTTCGTTGACAAGTTCGTAGTAGTCTTCATCGACGACATCCTAGTCTACTCGAAGGATCAAGCGCAACATGCAGAGCATCTACGGACGGTACTCCAAACCTTTCGAGAGAATCAGTTGTACGCAAAGATGAGCAAGTGCGAGTTCTGGTTGAATAGCGTCTCATTCCTTGGGCACATCATCTCCGCCGCGGGCATCGCAGTCGATCCGAAGAAAGTCGAGACAGTTGCTGATTGGAAACGACCCGCATCAGTTAGCAAAATTCGAAGCTTCCTAGGCTTGGCGGGATACTACCGACTCTTCGTGAAGGAATTCGCGAAGATCGCATCGCCGTTGACTCGCCTCACCCAGAAAGGAGTCGCATTCAAGTGGTCAGACGACTGTGAAGCTTCCTTCCAGGAGCTCAAAAACGGCTCGTTTTGGCCTCGATACTTGCTCTTCCTGAAGGGATGGAGGGATTCTAAATCTTTAGCGATGCTTCTGGCCAGGGCTTGGGGTGTGTGCTCATGCGGCGAGATAAGGTGATATCTTTTGCTTCCCGGCAGTTGAAGCCGCACGAGAAGAACTACCCCATGCAAGACCTAGAATTAGCGGCGATTGTGTTTGCGTTGAAGCTGTAGCGTCACTATCTCTATGGCGTGGCGTGCATAATTTATACAGACCACAAAAGCCTCAAATATCTCTTCATCCAGAAAGAATTGAATTTGCGACAGAGGCGATGGCTCGAACTAATCAAAGACTATGACTTATCAATCGACTACACGCCGGGCAAGGAAAATGTGGTAGCGGATGCGCTGAGCCGGAAGTACTTAGCTTCGTTATGCATCAACGATTGACTGCTGTGTGACTTAGAAGGAATGGGCATTGAACTTCGAGTTCGTTTTAGAGACGTGAAACTAGCGCAACTGCGGGTGGAATCGAGCCTACTGGAGAGGATCAAGTCTGCACAGAAGGACGACCCCTCTGGAGAAGATGTGGAAGCGATATCGACAGGGAAAGCGTCTTTGCAGAGGACGAGTCGGGAGTGTTGCGCGTGAAGGGACGGCTATGCGTACCGGACGACGTAGAACTTAGAAAGGAGATAATGACGGAGGCGCACTATGCAAAATATTCTTTGCATCCTGGCAGCACCAAGATATAAGGACCTCCGCGTTGTCTTTTGGTGGCACGGCATGAAGAGGGACGTAGCGCTTGTGTCAAAATGTATGGCCTGTCAGCAAGTCAAAGTCGAGCACCAGCGACCGGGGGGGAGATGCAGAACCTCGCCATTCCAGAGTGGAAATGGGATCACATCACTATGGACTTTGTTGTTGGATTGCCGAGGACGCCGCGGAGAAACGACGCCATCTGGGTCATCGTCGATCGACTAACCAAGTCAGCACCTTTATCGCCATCAAAGTTACTTGGAGCGTCGACCGCCTTGCTCAGATATACCTTGATAAATAGTTCGACTGCACGGGGTCCCAGTTTCTATCGTCTCTGATCGGGATGGACGGTTCGTAGCGCGCTTCTGGAGTAGTCTTCATTCAGCACTGGGGACCAAGTTGAAGTTCAGCTCAGCTTATCATCCTCAGACTGACGGCCAAACAGAGCGGGTGAACCAAATTCTCGAAGACATGTTACGACTCTGTGCGATCGACTTGAAGTCAAGTTGGGACGTCCATCTACCGCTGGCCAAGTTTGCATACAACAACAGCTATCAGTCCAACATCCAAATGGCACTGTATGAAGCTTTGTACGGCCGGAAGTGCAGATCGCCCACTTGTTGGGATGAAGTCGGGGAACGGCAGATACTTGGTCCGGAGCTGGTGGAGCAGACCGTGCTGAAGGTCAAATTAATACGAGAGAGATTGAAGATAGCACAAAGCCGACAGAAAAGCTATGCCGACACGCACCGACGCCTCCTCGAGTTCTCGGAAGGCGACCATGTATTCTTGAAAGTGATGCCCAGGCGGGGAGTTTCCAGGTTCGGTGCGAAGGGGAAATTGAGCCCAAGATTTGTTGGCCCGTTCGAAATATTGAAGCGAGTCGCCCCGGTAGCTTACCAAATCGCCTTGCCGCCTGCGTTGTCAGAGGTACATGACGTCTTCCACGTATCGCAATTACGGAAGTACGTGCATGATCCGAGCCATGTTGTGGATTTGGGTAAGCTGGACCTGAAGGCGGACTTGTCATATGTCGAAGAGCCAGTGCAAATCTTAGAGCGCAAGGATAAACTTCTCCGCAACCGTGCTATTCCCCTCGTCCGCGTCCTCTGGAGGAACCACTCGGTCGAAGAGTCGACGTGGGAGCTTGAATCAGAAATGAAAGAAAAGTTCCCTTCATTGTTCACGTAGAGGTAGGTTCTATTTTAAGTTTCGAGGACGAAACTTTTTCTTAGTTGGTTATGGTGTAGTACCCCGTCCACACATCGTGCCCCGTACTCTGTCCACGGGGTGCGCGAGAAAGGAACACTGTCGCTATCGATTCGGTCGGGATCGATAGGTCGGGATCGACCGAGCGATCGAACGGGAACGGTTGAATTAAGATCCATTCCTCGTTATGGAATGTCTTCTTCGGAACCAAGTCCCATATTCAGCGGGTTGCGCCTCGAGGATTGACTCTGCGGCTGAGTCGGGAGAGACCTCCCGTTGCTCTGCTTTTTACGTCGCTTGCGTTGGTTTTGGCTTTGTTTCCTGAATGCGCTTTCGTGAATGTTTTTGATGGTTTTCATGGCTTGTATTTCGAACTCGCATTTTCTATCGAACTCCTTGAATAATGCAGTGTTCTAATCGGTTGCCTGTACGATTTCAGGTAATCGCGTAGGCGACGTCTAGCGCAACCAGCAAGTTCTCTCGCCGAAGTAAACTCAAGGTGAGTGGCTGACCCTTCTCTTCTCGACCCCCTTCTTAGGCAAAGTTGATAGTGTTGTTGCGAATGAAAAGATAAATGCAAGTGCACGAACACGAATGAATGAGCAAGTTCTCAAAAAGAAAAGGTAGGCTATGTCTTAACAACTAAAAACATGTCTTTGCACGGTCATGGACAACTTGTCGACAAGGTGAGCGTTTCCCCGCACGGCAACCCGAGGCCACGGGACCGTTGCGAGCAAAGGAAAACAAATAATTAGCTGTGCTGGGCACGGGTAGGCGAGGACTTGCAGCGGGGCTCGCTACTCACGCTGAAAGGACCCCATCTAACAAAAGCTAGAGGAGTCCACGATGGTTCTGGGAGCCAGTGACCAACCACATGAAATAGTATGAAAATGATAACAATTGACAGAGAAGAACATGGTAAGTTTCATAAGGCGCGGCGCGGTCCGCCGCGGGTAAGTTTCAACGTAAATTTTATTATGCTTGTCATTTCTCGCTTGAAATTCATTAGGATGGTTAGAAACATTCATGAACTAAGTCATATAAACTCATTCAACCAAATGAGAGCTTGGAACTTAACTTGCCATGCACCAGTACAAAGTGTAATGTACTGATCCTCGCTCTCCACGCAGGTACCCCGAACCACGAAGGGCGTGCCACCTAAAATCTCAAGGCGGCGTGGACACTTTTGAAGCCTCGTCCGTGTAAAGGCTTGTTTCTGAATTCCTTTTGAAGACTCCGCATTCAGTACAAAGAAGACCAATGGCGGCTCGGCTTCCCTCGATCGCAGGTGGAAATGTGTAATGGTTTTTGGTTATAAAAAGGGATGTAATGTATGGAACGACTATCTCATCGGCGTTCATTTTGTAAGTCGAGTCATGTTGTAGCCCGCGCGGCAATGAATGTAATGAAGTCAATGTAAATGAAGTTTTATCAGTGAAAAAGTCTACTTCTATTTCAAATGTGTCATTCAATTTCTCTGCGTACTCTAACTTGATGTTGTGTTTCGGATAACCTTATGACTATGCCTTGTGCGATCGCAACTTAGGTTCGCACGGCATCACGCCCGGGGGACGACTATCGATTCTACGGAATCAGGGCGTGACAAGGCCAACTACCAGATACCCGTGCAGGTAATCATATAATATAGCTAGAATTTCAAGATGGCATCGCAATGCCATATAATCATGGAAGTAACACCTCAAGTGCCAGTAGACAAGGAGCACCGCAGTGCAAAATCAGGGCCAGTACCTCAAAGGGTAAGCTGGACTTATAGCATGGACACAAGTAGTCATGTCAGAAACAAGGACAAATTTGTCAGTCACACGAAATCATATGCCCACATCGTGGCATGGATACCAGGTCAAGTACAAGGTTAGAATTTCTACTATAATATCCCATCAAGTATGCAAAGGAGCCTACAGCTCTAATCATTAAGTCGGTCTATCCACCGGATCAACCTATCAGGAGTCTCCCATCCACGATGGAGTGAATATCACGTCAAGATGGTCAATCACCAAATACCAAGCTCATCACTATAAACAATGCTTGGCCCTCTGGCTCGTAAGAATCCGATGAATCAATGATCACAAGCTATCAGCAAACAAGTCTCACCACTACCAAGACCTAGCAACAAACCAAGTTTTGGGCGCTTGGGAAGTCGAGTAAAAATTATATAATAATACCCTCGATATTTTTCTCGTTCCGCGAAATATTCGCGATCATCAAAATCCAAGAATCCACAGTCATGTCCTGGTCGAATTAGAACCACTACAAAAAGTTGGCTTTTCGGACAACACTTTTAAGAACTCTAGTTTTAAACGTCCTAAAAAATTATTATTTGGGACTGCTATATTTTTTTGTAACAAAAAATGAATTTATTGGTGACAGATTGATAAGTGGGTCTCTTATTTGGGACTATTAATAATTTCGTTCCAAATAAATTTTGAGACCGTCTCAAATAATCTCAGCGGGAATGGCAATTATTTGGCGGCCCAAACCATTTTTTTTAGAAATTTTTTTTTTCTTACTCCTAATCGTTGGATCTCTAGAATGAATCCATACCATTCATCCACATACACTACAAGAAACGTTGGTTTATTAAACAGAGACTACAAACGTTGGTTTGTTAATTTTAAATCTCAGTTTTGGAAAAAAATTCCATTCCCCTGCATAAATTTTTTGTGTTTCCCGCCCTCTCTCGAGCTTCCTTCATCGTCAAAGCCCCCTGCCACACCCCTATATTCCATTCCCATCTTTATTTCCTTCTCTCTCTTGATCGGTACTCTCTTTCTCTTCTCTCTCAATTTATATGTTTTCCGTGAGCACAAACCCTAACCCTAGATTTATTAGGTTTTTGTTAAGGAATAATTAGGGTTGTTGATGTTCGAGACGAAGGCACGCTCCCATAAGGTTGTCGAAGCCCCGGAAGAGGGGGATAATGTTGTCGAGTTGTTGATGCTCGAGACGGAGGCACGCTCCCATAAGGTTATCGATCCCACCGACGACTTCCTGTCAGTGACCAAATTCGAGGATAGCATCACCACCACCTCGAGAAGATCTACGAGCGGGTGGGGGTATGGTCTTCTAGAAGAAACCCGAGTCCTCCTCCCAAGCAGAACCCCAACTCATCGCTAGGACTCTGTCGATTTGCCAACTCCAGACCTCCGCTGACCAACTGTTCTACCGAATTCTCCAAAGAGTTAGTAACATTATTTGTTATATTTTCTCATAAGTCGGACTGTGTTGCACTGACTAAACACAATTCGAACAAACTGACACTAGCACTGACACTAACACATATAGGTTGTCTATAATGTGTCCATATACGTGTCTGGTATGACATGACTCGAAATACAACACCTATTTTCAGAGTGGTTCAGATTCCTGGATATAGGACATAGTTGTGATGGAAACTCGCGTCACGTAGATATTATGGATAAAAGAAGAAGGAGATAGTGTTGATTTATTAGTTGTAATAAAGTATATGCCATTGGTGCAGATGTAGAATTTGATAGATTCTTATGGGGTTGCAGTCTTGTCACAAGAAAGTTTTCGAAAATGGATTGGTGGAGAGATGGTTAGCATAGATCATTGTCCTAATGCTTCGCTTCTCTGTAATTACTAACTGATATAAGGATGGCTTCAATAGGTAGGATTTTGGTGAAGGACAAATAGATAGATCACTACGCCAAAATGGACAATTTGCGACAGTTAGAGTTGTCCAAAAACGACGTATTTAAACTGTCATTGCATTTTAGAAGCCCATATCACGGATGGCGTTGAGGTTGGGCTCCATAGTCCGATAGGGTTCATTGAAGAGGATGAGGGGTAGTTGGTAATGAGGGTAGGGATTTGGTGTTTAGTGAAGCATGGTGTTTGAGGAAATGTCGAACCGAGTCATGCTTGGAAGGGGAAGTAGTATGGAAGATCCCTTTTGGAGCCTCTTGCTAAATCGGAATTTGAGTTCTTCATTATATGTTGCCTTGATAACTGAAACCCTTTTGTTCACATGAATTTGAGTTATGGATAGTTATTTTGCCATATACTTTTATTTTTGAGTTCTTTGTATTCTGCAGTATGATGCAAATGCAGAACCAATGCAAATGCAGAACCAAATAGCCACAATCATATATATTAGTTGCAAAAGAGTTGAACCTTTCTAGAAAGGAGCATGATGACGAATAGAATTTATCTGGACTACCAACTAATTGTTTTTTTAGCACTAGCTCTTAAGTTTACTTCTGTAGGAATTATATCTAGATTCCTATAGTTTCTAGCAGATCTTGCTTTTAGAGTTCTAGCTCCTCATACAAACTTGTCCAAACTTCAATTAGGTCTTGCAAGTTCTATTAAACTTTGTTAGTTTAATTACTTAGTTTTGTTGATTGAAAGATCATTGGTTCTATCATGAGGTTTCAGTCAAATTTATGTAATATGTTAACCCCAAATTTATGTAATATATGGACACCAAACCTGAAAAATCTTAACCCAAATTTTGAGCCATTCATTGATTCCCATCAGATTAGAAATTCAAAATATTGGGAAGAAACTCTAGGATCTAGAAATTTGGAATACTTAAGAGGATATTAGCTTAAAAATTCTAAATCACCTTAATTTAAACTGATTGCATCTTGGAAAAGCTAATGGTCGATTAAGTATAAAGTACCTAGAAAACTTATTCTCACACCTACCAGCATAGCACCTGGCTCCCTGTTATTCAGGTAAAAGTTTGAGAGGTTTTCCTTCGTACGTCCTATCTCTACCACTTGTAACTAAAACTTCATTTATCTGGTTTTGTTTGTCAAAACTTTGTTTTCCAAATTAAATCCCCAAACAGACCCTTTATCAAAGCTTTATCGGTCAATAACTTAATTTGGTATCTTGCAAACACTGCAGTGGTGTACTGGTATTGACCATTTTGCACCTAATCTTATGTGTACTCTGGGTATTGCAAATGCTATATTTTAAGCAGGTAACTTGACAACTATTTTTAATTTCCAGTGAGAATTAATTTTCTGACTTTCTCGTAAATTTTACTTACGATACTTCATACTTTGTGATTCTGCATCAGTTCACATGGTATGCATTTTAATTAAGTGGCATTCAGTTGTATATTATGTTGCAACTTATTTCTGGTCTACCTTTCAGTATGGCGTGGAATTTGCTGCAGAGCATGTACTTCCTCTACTCTTTCCACAACTCACAGCCCAGCAGCTAAGTTTTTAGCAATTTGCTAAATACATTATTTTTGTGAAGGATATAATGAGGTACTGTATGTATAATACCATTTCTATCTTCATGTGGCACGAGTCAATAGATTATTGAACTTTTAACTAAATTTGTCTTCTGCAGGAAGATTGATGAAAAACGATGAGTGATTGTCGCTGATGTTGGTGTTCCAGAGGTTAAAGTCTTACCTCCACTAGCTAATGGTCTCCATTCTGAACCTATTCACAAGCCAAAACGAGTCAAAATAAGAAATATCCTTTTTGAGGCCCTTTAAGAGGTAATCATGCTATTGGGTTAGATCAATAACCAAATTTAGACATTTTTTTAATTCACATTGGCGGGAAAACTTTTGTTGGTAAATATCTACATATGGATTTACGTTTGGAAAAAGAGTTGTCTTGTGGCAGACATATAGAAGTATGTTGAGACCCAGGACTTTTCCAAGTCCAACAAAGAAGGGACTGTCCCTGTTTTAGTCTGCTCAAACATGTACACTAATTTCAGTTTGCATTACTCTAAAACACATTAGAATGGTTGAGCACATTTTCCCAGGCCTTCAATCCAGCATCATGTTGGTGTTGGTCTGCTCAAACATGAAGTTTATTTATACATATATTTTTAAAGACCTCTACAGTCTTGTGGTGGTACATGCAAGTCTAATGCTAGAGATCAATTAATAAATAGTATATATTGTATACTACCATGGAGATGACTACCTCCAGAAGCCAAATATATATTATGAGATCATGTTCACAAGAGCAGTAAGTGCTTTTTTATTCTTGGTTGTCAAAATGGTTCATATGATGCTTGATTACTGGTGGTCGGATCATTTCTTGAATCTATGCATATGTTTTAAGCATAACATTTTATTATAGCATTGTTTGGGCACCAGTTGGCTTTTGCTTTATAGGGTTTGGCTTTTTTTATTTCAAATAGTACCAAACTAGCAATAGCCCGGTATCTCCATATCCTGCCATTGTTCTTTTTAAGAGTACATAACCATAAATATTCTTTGGCAGCATAACTTGTTATGCGTATGTATGTTGTTGAGCACAAATTGGCACTGTGGCGAAAATGCCAGAGATATAGGGTGACAACTGAATCTCTACTTCCAGAGTTGTATATGATACAACATCAAATGGAACATGGTTTCCATATTAATGCCTAGCTGATATTTGCACTGTTGTTAGCAATCATATTAGGCCATCCTAATACCAATATTTCTTTCCAAAGTCCTGCTTTGTTATTTTGGAGCTGATATCATAGACATTGTCAACACAACTTTCTGAGATTCTCGAGTGAGGTATCATACTAGTAGGACCTAAGACGTGAATGACATCAAGATTTGGTAGTAAATCTCGGGTGAGATTTACCAAATCTAGGCCAAAGTTAGCTGATATCCCAAATTTTGGGAACCTATTTCTTTGTTTGGGGGTGGGGGTGGTTGGTAAATGGGCTGAGGTTTACCAATCAAGCCTGAATCTGTCTGAGATCCCAAAACTTCCATGAAATGCCTCGTTGATTTGGGGATATCGGGATTTGGTAAATGTCCGGACCTCAACAAAGGTTCACAGTACTGACCGAAACAGGTACCAAAATATCACTTCCCAATCCTGGAATACGTATTTTAATACGTAAACCGATAAATTATATTTACCTTGAATTTATACGATATTTATTATGCAGTATTTCTTCATGCATTTCCCAAAAATATTCGACAAAATATTATTTCCTAATTTTTTTTCTGTATTTGGGCCTACAGTTTTGGCTCATTTGGGTAACCTATTCTTGGTTCACCAATGGTTCATCTTGAACCCTTTGGTTCATCATGAACCCATAGGTCCAAGATCTTTATATATATAACTCATCTCATTCTCTCTCCTCTCATTTACTTCCTCTCATTTATTTCCTCCACCAACCAAGGCAAGTACCAACTTGCTCAAGAGATGGATCCATAATTTTGCCAATTTTCTTACAAAACTATTTGCCAAAACATGTTCTTCTCCTCAATCTATACTAGTTTAGAACTTGGAAATTTCTATTTGAAGCTTTGATTTTTGTAGATCTAAGTTTTAATCATTTTCGGATTTTGCATGGTTTGATCTACTTTAGTTGGATTTTATGGGTTTTTGATGCTTCCATGTGGAAGAGCATTCAGTTTCACCCAAGTTGGAACCTTGGAAATCCGGATTTGGAGTTCGGATGGCCAAGTTATGATGCTTTGAAGCTTGGGTTCAGCCATGGTGTTCTTGCTGTTTGGAGAAGACAGTGAGCAGTGTGCTCCTGTTTGAGCACGCTTCCTGTTGGAAGCGTGTTTCTCCTTGAGCCTGCGTGACTTTTCACGCAGCTCTCTCCTTGAGCCTGCGTGACTTTTCTCCTTGAGCCTGCGTGACTTTTCACGCAGCTCTCTCCTTGAGCCTGCGTGACTTTTCACGCAGCTCTCTCCTTGAGCCTGCGTGACTTTTCACGCAGCTCTCCTCTTGAGCCTGCGTGACTTTTCACGCAGCTCTCCTCTTGAGCCTGCGTGAATTTTTACGCAGCTCTCCCCTTGAGCCTGCGTGACTTTTCACGCACGCTGCCTTGAGTGAGCCTGTGTGACTTTTCACGCACGCTGCCTTGAGTGAGCCTGCGTGACTTTTCACCCCTTGAGCGTACGTGCTTTTGTGCGTATGCTTTTGATATTTTATCAGATATTATGACCATTTTATATCCTTACGCCTTTTGTCCCGAGCATGATATGAGCACTAATGTGACCCCGGAGAACAAAGAATTCCTACCTGATACATGTACCTGAATTATCCCAGTTCTTGTTCATGCTCGACAAATGACTCGTAACTCCACGTGGCGTATTTGCAATGATGCATTACACTAAGGAGGGTAGCACATGTTGACATACTGATTGACATGGATCCTCTTTGGGGTACTCGTACTAAAGTACGACTTTAGGAGGATAATCATGCAGGCCACAGCATATGAGTCCAAGATTTTACCTAGGGTTAAACTAGGCAACTAAATATACTAGATGTATGGGGAGGGCAGAATCCCGAGATCGTGTTACACCAGCCGCCTTGAGATATTGTCTTGACGCGCCGGCTGGTCTCCACGGATACTGTGCCATCTGCAACGAGTGGATGACTGTATCCGATTAATTCCTGCTATATAATATATGTTTTGGCAAGGTGGCCTTATGAGGGACCTGTGCTCAATAACACCTGTCTACGCGAACCCCTGGGTGGGCTAGCCTTGCTAGAAAGATACGATCTGAGGATTTTCTAATAACATGACGCGAGGATAACCTCGTCCCACTAGAAACTCATAGACTTGATTGGCCGTGAAAATGACTTGCTTGTATCCTATTACCTTCCGTGAATAACTGAGGGAAGCGGACTGTCATGGTACGTAATCCAACCCATGTTCTTGTTTGATTGTTGGGTTGGTTATCGTACTATGATAGGCTGTGGACCGAAGTTATGAACGGAAGACATATTCTGGTTGTGAAGTGCTACTTCTGTAAATGACTGAGGAACATGGTCTATCATGGTACATGATCCAACCCATGTTCTTGTTTGATTGTTGGGTTGGTTATTGTGCTGCGATAGGCTATCGACCGAAGTCACGATCAGAAGATTTTATTGTTTTTACCTTTTAACTTATGTGAAAGTTATAGAGTACGACACGTCCCGACTCCATGCGGCACTTTTTTCCTTGTTTGGATCTAAGGGTGCCATATGGGTTCGAGGATGTTGTGCTACCCTACAATAGTTGCATAAGTATTACTATTATCAATCATTCTATTATCTGGGTTTTTAATCTTAACTCTTGTGCCCCTTTGACGGTACTTGCTATTCGGGGCTGACCCCGCTGGTTTTGTTTGGCCAGATCTCGTAGCAGAGCCTGAGGACACGATCTTCCTCCCTGACATCCATGGTGCATACTAGGAGCATGGCGGTTCGGGGACTCGAGTGGGTTTCTTCTCCACCACTCCTGCTTATACTTTTGCGGCGTTTAGCCACCGGCACCTGTTAGCCGGATTACTTGATATTTTGTGTCAGTACATCATTGTAAATAAACAGACTGCAGCTGTGTATAATTTTGTACTCCTGACTCTCTGAGATAGCTAAATTATAAAGCTAGTCTCTCATGATCATTTTGATGAAGCGTCAGGGACGCCTTACTGCTTTATCTTTAATGTTCATTAATTGCTGATGTGATTTGATTGATTGAGACATAGAACTCTGTGGGACCATAGGAGACTTGATTATAGCATGTACCCCCTAGTCTCTCGACAGCCACGATCGCCGTATGACGTTACGTACCTCATATGGAGTAGCTGGCCTAGTCCGTCTCCGTATTTCGGTACTGGGGCGTGACAAGGTTTTAGTGGTGGCCCATGCAGGTCTGATTTTCAGACTTGTGGGGTATTGCGAATTATTAGGAGTCTTAATCAAAACTTGTTTCCCTTGAAATTCTGTTTTAAATTCTCTGTCCTTGCCTTGATCTCTAACCTGACTTGCATCCTCGAAATCTTCCTCGTTCGGACTTGATAATCTTATATCTTTCTCTATAGGGGTGCTTCATTCTCAGTAGCGGGTGAGGCCCAAGAGGAAGAGCAGCAAGAGCATGGCTCGACTGGGCAGCAACAGGGGAGAGAACCTTCCCCAGGGCGGACACGAGCAGAAATGGAACCAGAGGCAGTGCAGCCGCCGGTTATTGAAACTCCTGCAGCACCAGCAGCGACGGCAGTACCAGATGCCGTAGCACTCCTGGAGATCATCCAGGGGATTCTTGTCACTCACCAACAGCAACAGACTCAGCAGCAGGAGCAGAACGTGTTGCTGAACCAAGGGATTCAGTTAGCTCTTGAGAGGAGTGCCGGGGTTGACTCGGGAGCATCAGGAAGGTTCCGTCGCTTGAACCCGAGGTATTTTGATGGCACGGAGGATGCCATCACTGCGGATGCATGGATTCAAGACATTGAAGCCATTCTTGTGGCAGCCAAGGTTCCAGATGATGAGAAGGTTGATCAGGTCAAATTAGTACTTCAGGATCTTGCCCGCGACTGGTGGGCATCAGAAGAAGTTGGTATAAGACGCCCTGTTCGTTGGACCATCTTCAGTGACAGATTCAAGGCCAAGTATTTTGGCATAGTAGCTCGATATGAGCTCCAGCAGAAGTTTATCAGTCTTAAGCAAGCAGGCAAGACCGTAGATGGGTATGCAGCAGAGTTCTGCAGATTGTGCCGTTTCGCACCAGCAATGGTGGCAACGGAGCCAGAGAAAGCTATGAGGTTCCAGCAGGGACTTCATTTGGAACTATTACAGCTTGTGGAAGGACACGACTACCAGACGTTTGACGCTGTTTTGACGGCCGCTCGGAGGCACGAGCTTACCCAGCAGAGGTTGGCATCGAGGACAGGAGGTCAGAAGAGATCTTATTCCCAGGTTGGAGGAGGAGCAATACAGCGAACTTTGGCACCAGCACCCGGTGTACGTATTCATGATGCAGGAGCACCGCGGAGGACGGCCGTGTCAACTAATACAGCGCCAGTTCGGCATCAGGAGCCGAGGAACCAACAACAGCGTCAGGGAGCACCCCAGGGCTGTACATTCTGTAGGAAGGCAGGGCACACGAGGGAGGTGTGCCGGTCAGCGAATGGCTTATGCTTGAGGTGTGGTAGTTCTGACCACCGTATCTCCACTTGTCCTGTGATGCAGAGGCCAGGAGGGCCAGCTCAGCAGTTTCCAGTATTGCCAGCTCCGGTGGCAACCCCGAGTGGAGGGCCAGTATTAGCAGTAAGGCCCCTAGCCCAGCGTCTACCAACGCAGGCTCAGATGTTCCGCCAGGCACAGGAAGCCGAAGGCCCTCAGAGGCAGCAACAGCATGGTCGAGGAAGGCCGCAACAAGGAGCTCAGCGGGGCCAGGGACAGGCTCTCACATTATCCTTGGGAGAGGCTCTAGCGTCTAGTGACGTGGTGGCAGGTAAAATTCTCGTCACCTCATTTCCCGCTGTAGCATTATTTGATTCAGGCACTACTCATTCATTCATCTCTGCACAATATGCTATACAGATTGGATTAGAGTTTGAGGCCTTGCCGGAGAGGATGGATATACTCACCGGCAATGGGCTCGTAGAAGTTAGCAGAGTGCGCTTTTCATGTCCGGTGGAGGTGTGTGGGCATTTACTGCCCGCATCATTGATTGAATTCCCTATGGGGAATTTTGATGTCGTTCTTGGCATGGACTGGTTGAGAGACAGTCATGCGACAATTGATTGTAGAGGAGGTAGGGTCATATTCAGCGTTCCTGGGATGGAGCAGTTCATCTTTACTCGAACCTTAAAGAATCGGGCCGGAGGCGTCATCTCGACAGCAGTGTCAGAGCTAGGACAGATTCCGAGAGTGGTCGAAGATTTTCTCGACGTCTTCCCTGATGAGCTCCCAGGGATACCCCCAGTCAGAGAGGTAGAATTTAGCATTGAGTTGAACCCTGGAACGAGGCCTATTGCAGAAAGAGTTTACAGAATATCGCCGTCAGAACAGGATAAGTTGTATCAGCATGAAGAAGAGTTGAAGTCTAAGGGATTCATCCGAGACAGTAAATCGCCCTGGGCTGCGCCAGTGATTCTAGTTCCCAAGAAGGATGGGTCGACGAGGATGTGCATCGACTACCGCAAGCTGAATGCAGTAACAGTGAAGAATAAGTACCCACTACCAAGGATTGATGACCTGTTTGACCAGTTGAGCAAGGCCAGCATCTTTTCCAAGATCGATCTTCGGTCAGGATACTATCAAGTAAGAGTCCGGGAGCAAGACATACCGAAGACAGCATTCAGATCTAGATATGGGCATTATGAGTTTTTAGTAATGCCCTTTGGACTAACCAACGCCCCCGCAGTATTCATGGATTTAATGAACCGCATCTTTCTGCCGTGTTTGGATAAATTTGTGGTGGTGTTCATAGATGACATTCTTTTCTATTCCAACAGTGAAGAGGAGCATGAGAAACATCTTAGGACTGTCTTACAGACATTGAGGGAGCATCAACTTTATGCGAAGCTCGACAAGTGTGAATTCTGGTTAGATCACATTTCGTTCCTGGGGCATGTAATTTCTGGGGCAGGAGTGTCAGTGGATCCGAAGAAGATTGAGGCTGTAGAGCATTGGCCAGTCCCGAAAACGGTTGCAGAAGTACAAAGTTTCCTAGGATTAGCTGGTTACTACAGAAGGTTCGTGGCGGACTTTGCCAAGATCTATGGCCCTTAACGCGTTTGACGCACAAGGACGTAGAGTTTGTTTGGTCAGCTAGCTGTCAGGCATCCTTTGAAGAATTGAAGAAGAGATTGATCTCAGCCCCGATCTTGACGCTTCCAGTAGGAGCAGGAAGCTTTACAGTATATTGTGACGCATCTGGAAAGGGTCTTGGATGTGTATTGATGCAGCACAGAAAGGTGATAGCATATGCGTCTCGACAGCTTCGAGACCATGAGAAGAATTACCCGACTCATGATTTGGAGTTAGCAGCTGTGGTGTTTTCACTCAAGTTGTGGAGGCATTATTTATACGGAGATCGGGTAGAGATCTATACTGATCATAAGAGTTTGAAATACGTATTCACGCAGCGAGATTTGAACATGAGGCAAAGAAGATGGTTAGAACTACTGAAGGATTTTGACTTAGATCTTCAGTATCATCCAGGCAAGGCGAATATAGTTGCAGATGCACTGAGTAGGAGAGACAGTACCTTTATCTTGACCTCGCAGAAGCATATTTTAGAAGACCTTCAGAGTATGGGAATCGAAGTAGTTTTGCCAAGGGATATAGGAAGAATGACCAGTACGCAGATTCAGTCAACCTTAGTAGAGAGGATAAGGGCGGCACAAGCAGGAGATCCACAGATTCAGAAATTGCGGTCGGAGTGTGAATCAGGCCGTAGGAAGGAGTTAGTGATTCATGAAGATGGTACGCTCAGGTTTGGAAATAGACTCTGCGTACCGAGTGGAGACCTTCGGCAAGAAGTTATGTCCTAAGCTCATAGTTCTATTTACTCCATTCATCCAGGAGGAACGAAGATGTATCGAGATATCAGGCAGTTCTTTTGGTAGAATGGCATGAAAAGAGAGATAGCGAGATTTGTATCCAATTGTCTGGTATGTCAGCAGGTGATGGAGGATTTTAAATTTGGATGTTCTTAAAATTTTATTATTATTTGTTGGAGGTGAATTTTATCCTCAATTTTATTATTGTAATTCCTACATCTACCCCATTCCCCCAAAATATCTAAAACCTAACCCTCACATCTCTTTCTCTCTCTCTCTCTCTCATCCACTCTCACCTACTCCCCTCATCTCTTTTTCTCCTCACTGGAGAACAACCCCCCAGCTCTTTCTCTCTCTGGTCTCTCTCCTCAGCCCCTCTCTCTCTCCTGCTCGGCCTTCACCCTCCCTCTCGCTCTCCTCCCCCAAGATCCCTAAGGCCACCACCATCACCTCCAGCGCCGCCATCACCTTCACCCCCTCGCCGTGTCCGCCCCCTTCGGTCACTAGCACCACCATCGACGTCTTCCTCCACCACTTCCTCCGTGGCCGGCCGCCACTGCCTCCATGGCCTTCGTGACCGCCACCGCCACTTTAGCCACCATCGCCTCCGCCACTTCCCCGTGGGCTACCGGCTTCATCACCACCACTGCCCTCACTTTAGCCGTGGCAGCCTCCGCCCTTGGCCGCCGCCACCGACCTCCAGCCCGGCCTCCTCTGCGACCACCGCCGCCCTCGTCGTCGTCGCCATCTTCTCCAGCCAGCGGGCGCAGCACCGCCACCGCTGTCCTCCCTCCTCCGCCAGTAAGTCACCCCGACAGCTCCTCTGCCCCCTCATTTCTCTTCTTCTCCGGCGACCATCGCCGTCGCGACTTTTCTACCGCCGTCGAGGGTTCCAGACCGCCACCCTCTCTCCTCATTATTCTGTGTGCGTCTAAGGACGCGCTGCCTTTAGCAGCGGGACGCCTTGGGCCCCGTGCTGCTCGAGTTTTATGTCGCCTCGATCCGCGTTCAGCCTTGCTATGTGTGCCCTCGTGTTCTATGTCGTCCTCGGTATAGGCGCTGCCTTGATCAGTCCGCTGCCTTGTGCATTGTACTACCTCGAGCAACGCACTCCCGTTCTTCGTGTTTCTCGGGACACGTCAACCTCGAATTATGTGCAACCTCGATTTTTGTGCCACTTCGATCCACGTGCTGCCTCGGGCAGCGGGACGCCTCGAGCCCCGTGCTGCCTCGGGCGACGTGCCATCTCGGTTTGCGCACCTCCTTGGTTTTTGTGCCTCGGCTTTTGTGCCTGCCTCATGACCCGTGTCGCTCCTATTTACGTGCATGCTCCGATTTGCGTGCCGCATTGGACCTTATGTCATTTCGGTTTGCATGCACGCACGAATTTGCGTGCAGTCTTGGTTTGCATTTTGCCATGGACTCCGCACCGTATTGATTTGCGTGCATACATCGACTTGTATGCCGCATTGATTTGCGTGCTTCCTTGAATCTCGCTCCGTCTCAATTTACGTGCACATCTCGGTTTGCATGCCCGTATCGGTCTACGTGTACGTTTCGATGTACGTGCACATCCCGTTCCTGTTTGCCTCGATATTCGTGCCATCTTAATTTGTGTGTCACATTGATTTGCATGCTATCTTGATATTCGTGATTTCTTCGATCTACGTGCACGTCTCGATTTATATGTACATGGTGTCTCTTGTTCGTCTCGATCTGCGTGTCATCTCGATTCTCGTGTGCATCTCGATGTACGTGTGTGTCTCGATTTGCGTGTCCGTATCGATCTGCGTGCCTCGGTTTCCGTGCCAGATCCCTACACTGCTTGCGGGACCTACGTGGTATAGCCTTCTGCTATCCTCATGCTTCATGTTATTATTTTATTATTTAATTCTAATAATTATTTATTGTGTGTTCTGAGGACATCAATGGACGTGCTAGCTTGGACCATAATCGCCGAAGACTTGCTTACCTAGCTGAGACCTCTAGGCAAGTATCCCTTGCTCATTGACGGCTCTTGCCCTCTCTCCTGGAATTTATAGTATTTAATTCATTTGTAATTGTAATTGTATAACCATGATTAGTTTAGCTTAGCAGTAGAACTGCCATGACGATAACTTAGGATAGCTTGGTTCGATACCGGTTTACGACCGTATCGGACAACTCGAACGGGTCATCCACACCTCCGAGGACACGAGCACGACTCATGAGTATGGATTGTCCCCATATGCCCCGTGTCCGACTCGCGGTTGGGTGACGGCTTTGGCTAGCTATTTCTGTGACTGTGTTTGTGGCTTGGATATGACTGTGGGTCCGTGATGCGCCCTGCGTGGCGATTCCTATTGTATGTGTTGGCTTGGCGCCCAGTACGCATCGTAGTGCTACTGGAGGCCGAGACTTAGTGTTCTCGGCTATGGTTTGGTTTCCAGTACGCATGGTAGCACTGCTGGAAGCTGAGACTTAGTGTTCTCAGCCTGCGATTCTGCGGCTGGTTGCGCCGAGTGGATTTATCCCTAACTCGCTGGGTGCTCCCGTCCAGAATACAAAGGAGACTCTGCCGAATTTTTTCAGAATTCCCGGTCGGGACTTGGTTCAAAGATTTGGGCAAAATCGTTCCTTTGGTTTGCTGAACTAGATTCGTGCGGATTTAGTTTGACCTGATTCCAGTACCTGCTAGGTAGACTCCTGACTAGATTAGTCGCCTAGCTCTTGACCTGTCTTGTCCGTTGGATAGCGTAAGGAGCACGGTTCCACTCGGGAGACGGTCTGCAATCCTGGTCCTTGTTTGGTTTAAGGGTTGTGGATCTGCTTTAGAGCGGTTTATGCAATCCTTGCCATTTTGCAGCGGCATAATTAATAGACTCTTGTCCCCCTGACCATTCTTTCTAGGAGTTATCCTAGTCTAACCAGCTAGGATTGATAGTTGACCTATGTATCGAAATTTGTGATTTTTGGATAAATCTGAGGAATGAGTATC
Source organism: Iris pallida (assembly GCA_029216955.1). Classification (NCBI taxonomy): domain Eukaryota; kingdom Viridiplantae; phylum Streptophyta; class Magnoliopsida; order Asparagales; family Iridaceae; genus Iris; species Iris pallida. The sequence continues at coordinate 24,174 of JANAVB010020477.1, forward strand.
ATGAAGAGTACGATCTTGGGATATCGATTTAATGAACTCACGTGGATTTTTGGATAGTGTTGTTATTTCTTTTGATGATGTTCACTACAAAAAAAGTGACCTTTGGGGACAACAAAAAACCGTCTTAAAAACTGCAATTACCGTCCCAACAAATATTTGGGACGGCCTTTGGGACGGGAATGGACGGTCCCATTAGGGTGGCGTGGCAAAAACTTTAGGGACGGATATTGCCGTCCTAATTACTGTTAAAGGACGGTTAGGCAAAACGTCTCAAAAGTTTTCAAATTTATTCTTTTGTGTGACGGTTTATTAATTTGTCCCAAAAAACATATTTTTGTAACAGATATATTTCGTCCTAATAAATAAGGGACAAAAATTTAAAAAGTCCCAAAAAAAAGAAATTTACTTTTGTTACAGTACTATAATCGTCCGAAAAACTTAACAATTGTTTAAATTATTATGGAATTACTAATTTCCTGTTTATATATAAAATATATAATTGAATTTTATATACAACAAAAATTCATACAGAACTATTTTATTTAATCGGAAATGCATATGGTAGCCGCAACATTAACAAAGCGAAGCCGCAACATTAACAAAACGATTTCTATAAAACATATTTAAAGGTAATATCCCATTGTTCACAAAATGAAATCCAAGTCTTACATCACTTAAGAGTGTTCCCATCAAGTTTTACATCAGTAAGCATTCACTTAATTTACAAAATAAAATCTACGACTTTTTACACAAGTCCAAAACATATATATTTGATTTTCCACATCCATTGACAAACCGATCCACATCCATGACTGCCAGCAGCATTGGCTACCTGGAAACACATGAATAAGCCAGAAATATGGTTAGCCATGCAAGAATGTGAACTTTACTTGAACATTTACGCAAGTGATTTTTAAGTTTTATTGAGTGATTCCGGTAAAAGAAGATATTAGACAGTCATGCCATTACTAAACCTATGTATCAGTATCAAAATCAATAATTAAAGTTTATGTTAAACTATCACAGAGAACACCAAATTAGTATTACATATTGAACAGTAACACCCCAATTTGCAAGAATATGGAAGACTTCTAGACATTTGGTGCAATGTAGAAGAGAACTCTCAGCCAATTCTATCTAAGCTTCTCCAAAACACCCATTATGCTTGAAATGCTGAATTACAAGCTAATTACGAAAAAAACAGAATTATATGATTTCTAAATCCAAAAAGCCCTTTCATTTGAGGAATTTTAATAACCTATGATATATTCAAGTCAAATATCAGACAAAATTACATTCCAGACCTTAAAAAAGAGATGCCTCCTTCGTTTCCTTCTTTTCGGTCTAGCCAATGTAAAGACTCTAACCACCAAATTAACCGAATTGTCGAATTCTAACCAAAATAAATGAAATTGCAATTCTGTGATTCCCAATTTGATCCACGGAATTCTAATTAAAAATAAACTAGCAAACCCTAATTGGCTACTAAAACCTACTAATATCGACATCAAAATCAGATGTTTTAAGCAACACTTATAAAATAGAGCCACACACTAATCAAAATCAGATGTTTTAAGCAACACTTTTCTGTGTGTCCAACTAATGCTCGATTATCACCAATAGAACCCAGGGTATAGGGTATAAAAGCAAGAACCAGTTGTGCAATACCAAACCAATTTTGTTAATTTCAAGAACAGATGGAATGGTTAATTTGAGTGAAGCCTTAAGATGACAAGTCATCGTGTGTTCTTCCACTTCGTACCTTTAAAAATTTAGAGCCACATGAAACACGCTTGCACCTCTCACAGCAAAATCAACAGTCTGGATCTGCCAAGAACAGAAGAGAACTGCATGAGCAAACCTCGACATGAATCCAGCCAAAGGCAAAAATAGTGCCACATGGGAAATAGCAAAAAATGAGCCATTAAGTATAGTTTGTTATTTCATTTTCTTTATACTGGGATCACAAAATTTCAGCCATAGAACAGAAAACATAAAAAATACTGTATAAAAATATATTACAAACCTGTCAATTATGACCACTGAGTTGAATTGTCCTTCCAGAACGAAGATTAAAGAGTAACAATTCAATTGGTGCCTGTGTAAGTAATGACCACATGAACTACTCAATCGAAACAACCTTCTGCTTGCTTGTCAGTTCTATATCTAGTTCTATATCTGTTATAAGTAAACAGCAAAATAACAAAGCATTATCCATACACAGAAAATATAATTATGCTCCATAAAGTTAAAATATAAACACATGCATTGGTTGCCTTCCATTATTCCAATAAGCAATGTAATGCACTTCTTCAAACATAACAACATACTTGTTGTCCAACATTAATGAGCCAGGCATCAACTTGCTTAAATAATTCCTCCTGAGTTTTTTTTCTTCTTTAGTGCAAGGCCCTCGTCTTTTCTCCTCTCGTATCAGGTCCCTTGCAGCTTGTTTCTCAACTTCAATCACAGTGTCCAGCTGGGAAAGGAAAAGAAACGAATGGTTGAAGGAGTGTGAGATGATTTTACAAAAAGATTTTATTATAAGTCTGCTTCAGCCTCAAGTTTATCATACAAGAATCGGTGCATATAACTTTGTCAACCACACAAAATTTAATATAACACAAAAGAAACATTGAGAGCCATAAATGTTTCCATTCTAAGCATTTGAAAGACTAAAATATAGACGAGTAAAGAACATGAAAATAAAATAGTTTAGCAAAACGATCAACTGACACAAATGAATGAATTTAACATTCAAACCCTACCATTTCAAGAATCCGCTTTAGTTGATTATTTTATACAGTAAGTTCCACCACTCCGAGGAAAAGATGGTTTAACAAATGCCAAACACTAGATACACACCATGTATCATGTATTTGGAACACTAGTGAGTGTGTATACTTCCATGTGTGTCTTGATAGAGAGAGGAAAGAGGCACCCGTACAGCAGTAGGGATTTACCTGTTGCACTAGGCAGCAGGTTGCTGTATGAGGGGATGTTGGAGAGCAAGGGGATGTGTGTGAGATCAAGTGCAGGGGTATACATTAGATATGCGGTGGGGGAAATTAGGGGACAGCAGCAGTATAACTGTTGTACAGGGCAAAACAGGTAGCTAGGTAGTGCACTAGCAGTAAGGGACTTAGGAAAACTCGACCTGTGTGTTGTAATGGCATTTGAGTGTGTCCTAGGGATACACTAGTGATTTGTGTGTCTCCTGATTCACACTTGTGTGTGCATTGTAATTGAACTGTGAATGTGTATGTAGGATATTACCAAGAGTGAGTGATTTTCATGTGTGAGTGCGTTGAATAGGAAAATCTTGTGTGGGGTGTGTGTATGTGAAGGAAGATAGGACTGATATGTATACAGTAGTGAGTATAAAGTTATTAGAAAGGTATCGGAGAAAGAAAAAAAAATATTTGACTAAATTCCACGTCAATATTGGTGAATTATTGCATAATTACATGATTTCTACGAAATTATGAGCCAATATTGCATAAGCTAATGGGCAATTACGATATATAGGAAAATGCTTTTTAAAACAAGAAAATGAAAGTAAAACCAAATCACCAAATCAAGTACAGATTATGGCTCATTGCAAGATATTAGTAAGTTTCAGCCTTTTTTGGCCTACAAGAGTTTCTATGGCTTAAAGCTGATTCCTTAATCCAAATATTTTGCAAAACAAAATCGGCAAATTAGGCATGTTCCAGCCAGTTTTGGGCTGAAATAGCCTGAAATTGACCATACCATTCCAACATTAATCTGATAGATGTGGTATTAACCGTCAAGACTTTCATCAAGTAGTTTTGAATCAGTTCAGCTAAAGCCAGATATATACACTGAACATGTGATGTATATATCGGTTGATTTTGTAAACACTCAATGAGACTATTCCATATATTTAATTAACCCAAAAATTTGATGTGCCAACCAGTTTTAGGACTTTGGAGAATAAAGGAAGGTCTGTAGTATTGGTTTCGTACCCTTCCTATAAGTATCGGTATCGACGGTTTTGGCAGTTTTGACGGTTTCAGATTTTTTTTTTTGGAAAGCCAAAAATGATAACCAAAAAAGTATCTTAAAAAATTTGATGCATATTTAGACAGTTTTATATAATATATCCCGTTTCTCGTAGGTTTCAAAAGAAGTAATATCCAATATTGCCAAATCGTTCACCGACAACAAATATTATTGTTTACTTACTTTCCATTAGACATAGTACAGCCACAACAAATAAAGGGAATATTATGGACGAATGTTATGAACTTATAGATATACAACTTCGACAAATGGTAATTGTTACAATATATGGATAAAGGAATCTTATCAACATATTATAGAATTATCGATCTCGGGCACAACCAAATCATTGTTCTATTCCTCTCTCTTTCGTTCAATTTTTCTATATCGAATTGACTTGAAAAGAGACCCAACACATCGTTATTGATACTTTTGGTATAAGATTAGGACATGCCAAAATCGGTACGATACGGACGATACATATTGGTTTCGGTATAGGCCGATACTGTGAACTAGGGAATAAAAGACAATGAAATTAACATTCTTAGATAATCAATCTTTTAGGACTGTGTGCAGTATGTTGGTAAAGCAAAGGCATGTCAACCACTGTTCCTTGATAAACATGACAGAAGAATTGGTCATAGCTAATAACTGACACGGACCAACATGCCATTCTTATCAACTAAACATGGCCTAGCATTTTGTTCCACAATTTGGAAGTCTTGTATTCAAACCTCATAGCCACTTCCTACAGTTCAGCATTCCAGTATTGGTACAGGTAGGGCATGAATCATGTAATTGGAGGAGGGTAATGGAGCAAATATGGGTTATGTCTAGTGTGAGTTTCACGGGCTACTCAACTGTCAAAGCATGTTCAGGACAAGGTTTGCAGTATCGGTTACGATGTTGGTTTCAGACCTTCCTATGAATACCAATTTTGGCAGTTTCGGGAGATTTTCGTGCTTTTCGATCAGTATGTATCTGTCACGCCCCAGTACCAAAATACGGAGACGGACTAGGCCAGCTACTCCATATGAGGTACGTAACGTCATACGGCGATCGTGGCTGTCGAGAGACTTGGGGGTACATGCTACAATCAAGTCTCCTATGGTCCCACAGAGTTCTATGTCTCAATCAATCAAATCACATCAGCAATTAATGAACATTAAAGATAAAGCAGTAAGGCGTCCCTGACGCTTCATCAAAATGATCATGAGAGACTAGCTTTATAATTTAGCTATCTCAGAGAGTCAGGAGTACAAAATTATACACAGCTGCAGTCTGTTTATTTACAATGATGTACTGACACAAAATATCAAGTAATCCGGCTAACAGGTGCCGGTGGCTAAACGCCGTAAAAGTATAAGCAGGAGTGGTAGAGAAGAAACCCACTCGAGTCCCCGAACCGCCATGCTCCTAGTATGCACCATGGATGTCAGGGAGGAAGATCGTGTCCTCAGGCTCTGCTACGAGATCTGGCCAAACAAAACCAGCGGGGTCAGCCCCGAATAGCAAGTACCGTCAAAGGGGCACAAGAGTTAAGATTAAAAACCCAGATAATAGAATGATTGATAATAGTAATACTTATGCAACTATTATAGGGTAGCGCAACATCCTCGAACCCATATGGCACCCTTACAACCAAACAAGGACAAAAGGTACCGCATGGAGTCGGGACGTGTCGTACTCTATAACTTTCACATAAGTTAAAAGGTAAAAACAATAAAATCTTCTGATCGTGACTTCGGTCGATAGCCTATCGCAGCACAATAACCAACCCAATAATCAAACAAGAACATGGGTTGGATCATGTACCATGATAGACCATGTTCCTCAGTCATTCACAGAAGTAGCACTTCACAACCAGAATATGTCTTCCGTTCATAACTTCGGTCCACAGCCTATCATAGTACGATAACCAACCCAACAATCAAACAAGAACATGGGTTGGATCACGTACCATGACAGTCCGCTTCCCTCAGTTATTCACGGAAGGTAATAGGATACAAGCAAGTCGTTTTCACGGCCAATCAAGTCTACGAGTTTCTAGTGGGACGAGGTTATCCTCGCGTCATGTTATTAGAAAATTCTCAGATCGTATCTTTCCAGCAAGGCTAGCCCACCCAGGGGTTCGCGTAGACAGGTGTTATTGAGCACAGGTCCCTCGTAAGGCCACCTTGCCAAAACATATATTATATAGCAGGAATTAATCGGATACAGTCATCCACTCGTTGCAGATGACACAGTATCCGTGGAGACCAGCCGGCGCGTCAAGACAATATCTCAAGGCGGCTGGTGTAACACGATCTCGGGATTCTGTCCTTCCCATGCATCTAGTATATTTAGTTGCCTAGTTTAACCCTAGGTGAAATCTTGGACTCACATGCTGTGGCCTGCATGATTATCCTCCTAAAGTCGTACTTTAGTACGAGTACCCCGAAGAGGATCCATGTCAATCAGTATGTCAACATGTGCTACCCTCCTTAGTGTAATGCATCATTGCAAATACGCCACGTGGAGTTACGAGTCATTTGTCGAGCATGAACAAGAACTGGGACAATTCAGGTACATGTATCAGGTAGGAACTCTTTGTTCTCCGGGGTCACATTAGTGCTCATATCATGCTCGGGACAAAAGGCGTAAGGATATAAAATGGTCATAATATCTGATAAAATATCAAAAGCGTACGCACAAAAGCACGCGCGCTCAAGGGATAAAAAGTCACGCAGGCTCACTCAAGGCAGCGTGCATGAAAAGTCACGCAGGCTCACTCAAGGCAGCGTGCGTGAAAAGTCACGCAGGCTCAAGGGGAGAGCTGCGTGAAAAGTCACGCAGGCTCAAGGAGAGAGCTGCGTGAAAAGTCACGCAGGCTCAAGAGGAGAGCTGCGTGAAAAGTCACGCAGGCTCAAGGAGAGAGCTGCGTGAAAAGTCACGCAGGCTCAAGGAGAGAAACGCTTCCAACAGGAAGCGTGCTCAAACATGAGCACACTGCTCACTGTCTTCTCCAAACAGCAAGAACACCATGGCTGAACCCAAGCTTCAAAGCATCATAACTTGGCCATCCGAACTCCAAATCCTGATTTCCAAGGTTCCAACTTGGGTGAAACTGAATGCTCTTCCACATGGAAACATCAAAAACCCATAAAATCCAACTAAAGTAGATCAAACCGTGCAAAATCCGAAAATGATTAAAACTTAGATCTACAAAAATCAAAGCTTCAAAATGAAAATTTCCAAGTTCTAAACTAGTATAGATTAAGGAGAAGAACATGTTTTGGCAAATAGTTTTGTAAGAAAATTGACAAAATTATGGATCCATCTCTTGAGCAAGTTGGTACTTGCCTTGGTTGGTGGAGGAAATAAATGAGAGGAAGTAAATGAGAGGAGAGAATGAGATGAGTTATATATATAAAGATCTTGGACCCATGGGTTCATGATAAACCAAAGGGTTCAAGATGAACCATTGGTGAACCAAGAATAGGTTACCCAAATGAGCCAAAACTGTAGGCCCAAATGCAGAAAATAAATTAGGAAATAATATTTTGTCGAATATTTTTGGAAAATGCATGAAGAAATACTGCATAATAAATATCGTATAAATTCAAGGTAAATATAATTTATCGGTTTACGTATTAAAATACGTATTCCAGGATTGGGGAGTGACATCTCTACCCTTCTTAGAAAAATTCCGTCCTCGGAATTCCAGCCAAGACAGGATAGTGAAATCAGGGCAAGCAAGGCACAATCATATACAAGTTAATTATCATAGCAGTTATTATCATACATCACAAAGTACAAAACAAGCAGGTGCAGATAAGCATGGAATCGTGTCAATAAGGTGCAAAAATATACCTTATTAGTCAAATAAATACGGATACCGAGATCTGATCTCGTCCTCGCGCTCCCAGGTTAACTCCCCCGAAGAGTGATGGTTCCAAGAAACACAGACAAGGCTTATCGTCCGATTCTTGAGTACCTTCTCTCGCCGGTCCAAAATAGACACGGGTTGTTCCTCGTAAGTTAGGTCGGTACCAACGACTAACTCAGAATGATTGAGGACATGACTCGGATCCGGGACATACCCACATAATTGGGACACATGAAACACATCATGTATGCCAGTCAACGAAGGCGGAAGGGCAAGTCGATAAGCCACATCGCCTATCCGAGCGAGAATCTTAAAAGGACCAACGTATCTTGGACTAAGCTTTCCCCGGGTTCCAAATCTGATGATACCCCGAGTAGGCGAAATCCGTAGAAACACTTGGTCGCCAACTCTAAACTCTAGAGGCCTACGATACTGATCTGTCCAATGACGATGTCGGTCCTGTGCAACTCGAAGGCGCTCTCTGACCAACTTAACTATCTCCACAGTCTGCGTGATCATCTCTGGTCCCAACAACTTCCGTTCTCCGACGTCGTCCCATGCCAAAGGGGACCTGTATTTCCTTCCGTACAATGCTTCGAACGGGGCCATCTGAATGCTAGCCTGATAGCTGTTGTTATAGGAGAACTCCACTAGATGAAGGTGTTCCTCCCAAGATCCGCCAAAATCCAAGGTACACGCCCGTAGCATATCTTCTAATGTCTGAATGGTTCTTTCTGATTGCCCGTCAGTTTGTGGATGATAAGCAGTACTGAATCTTAACTTGGTTCCCAAACTTTGGTGTAAGCTCCGCCAAAAATGGGAAGTAAATTGCGTATCCCGATCTGATACTATACTAACCGGAACACCGTGCTGCCTTACTATCTGCTTCATGTACATTTCTGCTAACTGCTCAGTAGTCTGTCCAACTCGGAAGGGAAGGAAATGTGCGACCTTCGTGAGTCGATCTACTATTATCCAGACTGCATTCTTACCAGTCGGGGATCTAGGTAAACCGGTCACAAAATCCATCGTGATGTGCTCCCATTTCCATTCTGGGATAGAAAGCGGCTGTAGCAATCCTGCTGGTCTCTGCTGCGCACGCTGCAAACACGTTTCCAGTGACAGCTAATATCTGGCATATTCGTTATTAAATGCTGGGGAGCAGTCCAATGCGCAGGGAAACATGGTGCAGTAAGATTTAGGCTACGCAAGTTTGTAGTCTATGAGCGCATGGTTTGTCATGCACATGGCTCGGGTCAAATTCTTGAAATCCTACCGCTGCGTGTGGCTCGAAATGATGGCTTGACCACGAATTTGGTCGAAATTCGATGTTGCAGATTCATTGCCATTAATGTGATGTTCATCACATTAATTTCGAAGCTTTGGCTGTTAGCCACTTGGCGCATGAGTTTGACCGCACGTAGCCTATAAATATGGATATTTGGGAAGAAAAGACTTGTTCATTCTCTTTCTTCTCCTTGCTTCATGCTTGAGACGAACTTGTCTTCCGATGGCCACGAGCCTCCTCCTTGCCGAGTGTGAGCACCCTGAATTTCGGGTTGATTTTTTTTAATTTTTTTGATTGAATTAGTTTCAATAAATAATTTATTTTGTTTATTATCTTTAAATGTAATTTTCCGTGCCTTTGATATTTGGAGTGTCAGGGATGTTCATCTCTAGAAACCTTCTTCACGAGTTTTGTAGTGGACAGGATTACCTTCATGATGGTATATAATGTCCCACTCAAACTTGTTCCCTTGTACTCTTTTTGCCTCGCAGAACTTCGAGTCGATTTAGACCATTTGATCATTAATTGATTTGCCACTCTTTTCCTTGATCATCGTATGCACGTTACCGTGATTTTTGATTTTGGAGCACCAGACCAGTCATTTTCTTGAAACCAACTTCTCATGCATGATCTACTCGAGACACACTTCACCCATGACCTTTGTGTCCCACTCAGACACACTATTTTGTGCTCCATTTGCTTCACACAACTTTTCTGACACGTGATCCGATTTTATTTCATCCCTCGGTGCCATATTTACTTTTCGACTTGAATTGTGGACACCCTGTCGACCCAAACCTGACAACCCCAAATATGGGCATGGCCCACATGAAGCCTACTACCCGCACGACACTTGTGTCTCATTTATTGGAATCCTCACATGCTACTTATTTATCCATGATTATAAACACCTATTTAAATTTGATTATTGCGCCATGTCCGATTTTGATCCAACCCGGCTCGACTGAATCCAACCCCAGCTCCATGTTACTCTCCATCACCATCACCCTCAGCCTCATTATCCTTGAAAAATATCAAATACTCATTCTACCTATTTTTAATATTTAATAAAAAATTTCCTTTATTAAAAATCCCTAGAATGACCAATTTTCCTATATTAAATCCTAGCCATTGATCCTCCTAATTAATCCTAGACATTCATTTCCTACATGACAAACTCCCCAACCCCTTCCTCACATGTGGCCGGCCCTAAGTTTTAGGCAAGGGATATTCTCTCTCCTTCCTTTATTCACACAACTATTATTACTCCTCTCTCTCTCCAACTCTATTATTTTTCCTACACACCAACTCACACAGCAGCAACTAACCACCATTCCCGAACTCATTTCCATGATCGGACCTCCACCCTGGCCGTCGGCAACCACCAGCCTCCTCCTTTCTCAGCAACCACCACCACCACCAAGTCCAACTCCATCATCATCTTCCCTTCATTACCATTAATCCGCCGCCACCATCCTCCGACCCAAACCGAGCTCTCCACCACCGTGACCACCACGAGCCGCCGTCCCCTACAGTGCCTTCGCCGTGCTCGGCCAGGTCGACCCCGCTCACTACTGTGCGGCCTCCCACAGCCAGCCGGATTGGCCCTTGGCTGCGCGCGTAAGGGCACCGCTGCCGGCGGCATGGCTGCCGTGGCTGGCCCCCTTGGCCGGGTGCACACCCAGGCAGGCTCCGCGGCCTTTGCTCCTCTCTTCGACGCGTATCGGAGGCGATCCGTGTGTTTGGCACGGGTTCCCGTCGTGACGAGCTCGAAAACGAAGTTGAAATGGCGCCCCGTCACAGCAACTTCGCACACGATTTTCGAGAAATCCGACCGTTGGATCGGCAATTTCTTCGCTCCGTCACAATCTCGGTATATCCATCTTCACTCCTGTCAATTTTTTTCCGTTAATTTTATCGTTTGATACATCAAAACCGGCCATCAAGTTGACCGTTTAATTGTATAAATTTTGGACAGTTTCGCGGAGCCAACTTCGTCGGCTTATACCTCCTCCACCGCAGCTCCATTTGGCATGCTACCAGTTCCTGTGCTAAGCTGGTATAACCCTCTTACTACCCCTCTAGTTTCGTTTCATTGTGAGCTTGTTTGATTGGTTGAATTCGACGCCAAAGTTGGCTGTCCGAATTCATAATTTCCAACTTGTAAAATTCCATTTTTGAACACGGGACTCCATATTGTATTTCTGACACAACCAGTAGAATCGTGGCATCGTTCTGGCATGTTTTTATATAAAATTTGCTAGTTTTTAGTGGACATTGGATCCGGCACGCATTTCGGTGCAAGTCGGATACCAATATCCGGGTTAACGGGTCATTTTGAGATCGGCTCATCGGAATCCAATTCCGGATATATCGTTGAGTTCGTATCGTCATTCTGGACTCGTTCATATATAGTTTACTGAGTTTTGAGAACATTGGCTCCGGCACGTATTTCCGTGTAAACCGGAATTCCAAGTTTTGGTCAACGGACCAAATTGAGATCGGGTCAACGGAATCTAATTCTGGATATACCGTTGGGTTCGTATCGTCATTCTGGTTTCGTGGACATATAATTTGTTATATTTTATAGACTTGTTTTCTTGCACATTTTTTGGTGCAAAACGGCTCCGACACGGATACCGTTTTTGTAACACCCAGTTTTCTGAAATTGGGATATTTTTGAAAATTTATTATTTTTATTATTTATTAATGGTGTTTTAGTCATGATATAATTTTTGGTGATTATTAGCGTAATTAAAACTATTTCTAAGTCATGACTTATGACTTTGTGATTTTACTAGTATAACCCTAGTGTAAACTCTAGAGATTTCATAACCTAGAGACTACCATGACCATGTAAGCCTAACCAAGTGATTAGGATACCATTTTAGCACTTTTTAGCCTAAAGGGTATTTTGGTAATTTTCTAGGATTTATTTGGAAGTATTTGTAATTATGTGTTTTTATTATTATTTAATTATTGTTAAGTGTCATGAGAGCCCCTAACCTAGTTTAGCACTAATCTAGAGGTTAGCTATTAATCTAGAGGCTTGAGGATAGATATTAGTCTTTGATTAAAGTAGGATAAATATCTAGATATTTATACATGTGATATTTTGCTTGAATCACTCAAAATATTAACCCTTTGGCATGAAAGTCTTTGCCTTCACCTTGAAGGAAAGCCTAGGACACCCCCCCTTGCCATGGCCGGCCATGGGGTACCCCCTAGCCCTACACCTTCCTATATAACCCATTGTATTCATTCATGATCATTTTTATATGAATTTTAATCCTACAAAATTCTATTTTCTTCAAACCTCCACAACTTGATCATTTTTGATCCAAATCACCTCTAGTCATTTGCATTGGGACCCTACAACATCAAGGGTGCTAAGGAAGGCTAGCAATCCAGAATTTATGAGCTTTGGGCATCACCAAGTGGAAAGAAACACACCCCCTCTTTATTGATTTTCCATTGGAATTGCACAAATAGGTAAATGCCCTCAAACCTAGTTAATACTCTGTTTTTCTTCATAAATGCATGCATATAGGTCTACCCTAACTGTGGGTCAAGTTTGGTGAAATTTAGGGTTGGTTTGGTGTCCGTATCGGACACGTATCCTAGACTATTAAACCTTGTTTGATGAAATGCCACAAAGGATTAAACTTTGTTATAATATAGAACTAATTACATTTTCTTATAGCCCTAGACTAGTATAATTTATACCTACTTGACTGAACACGACACGGTGTCATTTTCGTGTCGAAAATTGACACGAACCCACTGCCAGGACACCGCACTGAGGCATACAGCCTCCCCTGCTACTCGACACCTAGTGCGGACACGTGGACACGTGAAAATTGACACAGAGGAGGGGGCAACCTCTGACATGCCCCCCCTCGAGTTTGAGACACGTCTGTGTCGTATCGAGAACGCACGGACACGTGCACTGGTCGTGCACTGTCAGCACACACGCGCGCGGAGGCCAACTTCGCGCGTGTCGTGTCGCGTGGACACGACACTTGGGCACCTCGTGGTGACACGAGTGTGTAGCCCATCATGTGGCGAACATATGGACACGAGCACGTGGTGTGTCGTGTCCTGTGTCGTGAACACGAGACATTTGACCGCGTGCACGATGCGGTCTGAACACGCGTACCAGTCGTGTTTTTCACGACTGATACGGACTTCGTATCGTGTCCTGGAGCAACGTGGACACGGTGCAGGGTGTTGGGCACGTACCCTACCCCTAGGCGCACCTTCGTGCACGAGCACGAGACACGTGTGCGTATGTGTCGTGTCCTAGGGTGAGTTGCACACGTGCACGACACTGTGGTTGTGTGTGTGTATCAGTGTTTACCCGTTTCGGGTTTGTGAGTCGTGGACACGTCAAATTGTGTCATGGTGTCGTGTCAGGCCCCCTAGACACTAGAGGACACTTGGGGCAACACTTACCAACTGTTGGTTGGACACCTTAGTTAGGTTTTGGACACGAAATCGGGTTTACCCTTTTTCGAGTACACAGTCCATTTTCCAGAGTTTGGAATATTTTTCCCAGTTTTCAGAAATGAATTTCGATTTGATTTTTGTTATGTTTTATACATGTATTTGTATATTTCAGTGTTGTATACATATGTATATGTATATATGTGTGTGTATGTGAGATTTGAGGGTGTATACATGTGTGTTTATGTGTATATACATATATGTATATATATAGGGGTGTGTGTGTGTATTGTGTGTGTGTGGGGGGGACTGATTTCTGTTTCCAGAAATCTGGAACACCCTCCCTCCTGTCCAGTTCTCTAATTCTCTCTCTCACATCTCTCTCTCTCTCTCTATTTCCCTCTCTCTCTATATATATGTTATGTATATATATATATATATGTTATATTATATATAGTTATATATTGGTATATATAGTTGAGGGTATATATGGGTTTATATATATGGGTATATATGGGTTTATATTTTTTTTTTTTTTTTTTTGGGTATATATGGGTATATATGGGTTTATATATATATATATATATATATATATATATATATATATATATATTTTATATATATATATATATATATATTTTATATATATATATATATATATATATATATATATATATATATATATATATATATATATATATGTTAGCTATCTATATATGTATATATATTATGTATATGTGGGTACTATATATATATTTGGGTATTATATATATATATATATATATATATATATATATATATAACAAAAAAAAAAAAAATATATATATATATATATATATATATAATACCCAAATATATATATATATATATATATATATATATATATATATATATATATATATATATATATATATATATATATATATATATATATATATATATATATATAATGTGTGTGTGTGTATAGATATGGGTAGGTTCATATTTTATATAGATATAGATACCTATATAAGGTATCCTAGATACATGGGCCTATGGCCTATGGTTAGTAGGTTTAGACTTGACCAATAGGTCTAGTAGACCTAGTTTAACTACCAAGTTGACCCTTGTTGACCATTGTTGACCAAAGTCAACTATAGGTCAACCATGACCTAATTGACTTAGAAATGACTTGGATGAACATAGAAGAACTAGTTGACTAAAGTTTGACTAAACCCTAACTAGTTGATTAAGTTTGACCATATGGATTATGAGGATAGTCCTATGTAGATTAAGATATGTATGGGGTTAGGTGGAATACTTAGAGGTTGTGTCATGGTTTGAGTTAGTCTTATGGAGTATTGACTAGAAGTTGACCATTAGTCAAGATTGACCTGATTACCTTGTTGACTAGTCTTTGTTTGACCCAAAACCTTAGTTAGTCTAATTTTGACCTAGACTTGACCTAGATTGATCATGTTGACTAGTATTTGACTAGTTTGATTAGAATGTTGACCAAGAGTTGACTTTTGACCAGATTGACCTAGAATCATGTAGTATGCATTGTATACTCTATTTTTACCATTGTGGATACATTGTGACTTGTGTTGCTCTGATTAGGAGCCATACATCTCTCCTCAGGCAGTATATCCTCTTCAGACATTCAGTTATCAGGCGAGTACATTCTCTGACCGTTTCATACTTGCCAGGATTTATATTCTTGCTCTAGATTACTTTACTTGATGCTGACACGATTGTTATCACGGATTGGTACTATATGGATCTTTTCATGAGATGTTATCCCCCTCGGGAGCATCAGATACAGCATGTTTGTGCGTTTCACGAATCATCATGTATCTCTATGCTTCCATAGATTCACGAATCGCTTGTGACTCATGTACTCTCATGTTCACAGAGCCTCTCATGAATCATCCATTTATGGGCTTATCATGAATCTTAACATAACTTGAATAGATCCTTGTGTATTGATTGGGGATGGGGGAGTGGAAATAGTCATGTGGATATTATCCCAGTAGCTGTAGTCATGAATCACTCTTAGCTGTAGTCATGAATCTCATATGCCATTCACATGTCTATATTTTACTCTGACTCACTAGTCACTGCTAGTTCTCTATTATAGTAGATATTTCATTACAGTTATCTCTTTTACTACATGTATCTTCCTTCAGCGTTTCATGTATTTTACTCTATTGCATGCTTTATATTTCCTATCATACTATGCACTGCGTGAGATGTATTGTGCTCGTTCCTGTCCTGACTGGACCTGTTGAAAATATTATAGAGGATGAGGAAGAGGCCCTGGTGTCTACCTATTATGGAGCAGGACTAGATGATACTTATGTTGTGGACCCTCAGCAGGATCCACCTGCAGCTGAGGATGTTGCCCCAGTAGTCTAGGCTAGTTTAGCTAGTCAGTCTTTTTCATATTATCATTTTGTCTCACATTCTGAGTTGTATTTTGAGATGTTGAGATGTATAGACTCTTAGACTTATATTGTATTTTGGGTTGACATTCTGGATGTTATGTTATCCTAGACACTTGGACTTATTTCATCTATGCTACTGTTCTCTTTGAGTTACTGTCTATCTATCTATCTTTCATTTTTCTACCCTAGATGTGATTGAGATTGTTTTCTGTTATGTCACCTCCATTCGGAGAGTATATACTGTACAGGTACCTTTATTTTGTTAGATGATTGACCTAGGACAGCGTTCTACCGTCGACACTGCGGCGTAGGCTGGACGTACCCACTTCTCGTGCCCTTACTCTAGGGTGCGGGTCGTGACAGTTTTTGATCTAAAATTACCTTTTTGCCCTTGTGTCCAAATTGGACCGATAGGTAGGCTATCCTAGCTAATTTGACCATTCTGGACAAGCTAATTTGACCATTCTGGACACGTTGGCGATGTTTATTTCATCATCCGACAATATTTGTTGATAATTTCTCTGTGTTTAAGCTTTTTATAATTAATTAAAAACTAATTCTTATAATGTTCGTATTTCGGGATTATGTAGGAACGAAATCGTAAAGCACAATACTCTAGAGGGGGGTGAATAGAGTTGGCAGCGGAAATATGCTAATTAAAAAATGTTAGCAGCAAGATCACAGAATAATAATCACAACTAAGTAATGTAAAGGCAGAGATAAGAAAGCAAACGCAAAGACAGCGATGTATACTGGTTTTCCTCTGTTGAGGACTAATCCAGTCGGTAGAACTCTTGCTACCAGTTGAATCCACTATTGGCAAAACCGCAAGTTTTCTTACGAAGTCCTTGCAACTTCTACAACGCGAACTTTGATATGAAGAACTCGTCCAACTTCAATTGTGAAGAGGTATTCTTCAATCAAGCCTTTTGAGTACAATCTCTCAGAAACTTCTAGACCGCACCGCACTGGCAAATCGACTAGAGGATTGTAATTGGCTTGGGATCTAAAATTTAAAGCTCAAGAAAACTCTTTGGAAGACTGAAAGCTTTAGATAGAGAGAAGATTGAAAGTTAAAGAGTGAGTTTAAATGATCGAAATCCTTCTCTATTTATAGGAATTCTAAACACAGAATTCTGGCAGAATTCGAGCAGAATTCGGACAGAACTCGATGAGGAAATCTCGGTCAAATCCGCAACTGCAGGAGGACCAAGTTCCAGAGAATTCAAAAATCAAAACGGCTACTAACCGAACTCTGGCCGAACTCTGGCCGAGTTCTGTCAGGGTTAGGTTAGGTTTTTAAAAACAGTTTTTGGGGATTTTTGAAAACCTTTTTGAAAACCTTTTTGAAGCTTTTGTTTAAAAGAATGTTTTTCAAAACAAAGGACATTTTAAAAGTATTTTGAAAACATTTTAGAATAGCATATTTGCCAGTACGACTCGGTGTACAACGTATTCCTAGACTCAATAAAATAAAAAATACATTGCTCAAAGAAATACAGACTCGAACAGGCAAACATCGCTTCGGTCTTGAACTGTGTAGATAGTTGTTCTTGATCATGTCCAAGAGTCCGATACATCCTGACTAGCTTCATATATCCAGACAGAGTTTGATCAATTATTAAAATCAGTTTGACCATATGACCAATGGGCCAACAATCTTCCCCATTTTGATAATTGACAAACTATGAATGATATAACATTTAAGCTTGAAATAAAATCAAAAATAGTTCATCATGTCATGTATTTTCTCAAAAGAAATGTTAGATCTTTATTTTTCTCCCCGTTGTCATTTAGCAAAATAATTGCCAAAGAGAAAAACTTCCCCGCAATCAATGCATAAATAACAAACAGTGAAGAAACATAAGAAAATAAACATGATAAATGATAGAAATAGTAAAGAAAATTTAAAAGACATCACAGGCATGTATTTGTCTCAGGCAGTTTATAATAAACAAAGAATTATATCACAGGCAGTTATTAAAGCAGAAAAAGATGCTAAGAAAATAAACTGATGTGAACCATAAACTACGAAATCCATGAAATGATGTCCAAAAGAAATAAAGATATCCAGTACAAGTCCTCAAAAGAAATACTGATAATAAAGTCTAGAAAGATATAAAAAACTTGGAATGTTGGAGCATTTCCAAGTATACAGTAGATAATGTCTAAGTCTCAAAAATCAGATAACATATCACAACTCCTCCTCATCATCATCATCATCATCATCATGACCAGCATGTCCAGAAGGACCAGCTGCAGAGATACCCGTGCCAGAAGGGTGAGGAGGAACGCCAGTGTAAAACTCACCAACATAATCTCGAGGAGCACGGTCAGAACGGTACCAATCATATGCGTTACCGGACTGAAAGTAGGCACGAACGGCCTCATCCTCACAGCGGTAACCAGAGAAAGCTGGATCTCTAGGAATGGAACCGGCAGAATGTCCAGTCTGGGCGAACCGAAGATCAGCTAAAGAATTTGCAATCGCCTGATAACGGGTGACGTCGCGGAACTCACGCTCGCGAGCCATGTCCGTCATCGAGACATGTATGCCCTCAAATGTTATAGCATACTGCTGAGGAGGTGGAGGAGGTGGAGCAGTAGCAAGGGCAGGAGGAGCAGCAGCAGCAGTCATACTGCGACGAGATAACTTCAGAAACTTGGGCTCAGGGTCTTAAGTATAAGTAGATAAATCAATGTCGAAACGCTGGAAGATACGTGGGAGAATCATCGCATAAGAGAGATTTCTATCTCTTGCACGACAACGTCCCATCATCTGAATAATGGTCTTAGGGGCAGAAAATGGAATCCCCTTAAGAATGTGATACATAGCAGATAATTCAAGAGACGTGACATCATCCTTCGAAGTAGATTTCGGAAGGAGAGTGGAGTAAATGATACGGTGCAATTCATAATTAAACAAGTTCAAGTTGTTTGCCTTGAACTTTCCAGAGCGAATTCGATCAGGTGCACAGAGTTCCGCTTTGAAACTAGTAAGTGTCGTGCCGTCGGGAAATCAAATTCAGTGATATCAACAAGCGGTTCACCTTCGTTGGGTATACCAAGGATCTCCGCTAAGAGAACATCATTGAAATTGATATCTAATCCTCCAACACGAGTGCTTACATCAAACGTGTTTAATAAGATATTGCAGTAGAACAGTCTAATGGCATTAGTTGCTACGGGGAAACAGAGTTTAACAAAATGCTGTAACCCTAATGCCTCAAATAAATGGCGATGATCTGGAAATACAGTCCACTTGATGGGAGCGCCTGTGCATATGGATCTCATAGAAAAATCTCTATACCACAATAGGGCTTGATCTAGGGTTTGAAAGTAAAACCCGTCCAACGTGCCATCGCTAGATTGGACTGGCGAAAAGAGGGAATCCGTGGGTGGATTCAAAGATGAACCTTCCTCACTTGGGTTGGTTGTCTTCTTCCTCTTAAAGGGGTTAAATCCCTTAGGTGCCATTTGTGCAATAAAAGAAAATATGCACGAAAATAAACGGAGGAGAAAGAAGGAGTTATACCTCTCGAGATTTGAGTATGTTGTAGAGAACGACGAACTCCGCACGAATCCAAAGTTTGGATTGATTTCACCACTTGGATTGGAAGAGAAGGGGTGGTGAAGAACTAGGGTTAGGGGGTTCTCTCGCGCGGCTGCTGTTGCTGTTGATGTAGTTTAGAAGCAATGAAGAAGAAAGGCTCTCGGGTTCTGGTTATATAACCTGATACCTTCAACCGAACTCGGGCCGAATTCGGTCCGAAGTCTGGCCGAATTCGCCTGGGTTTGGTTTGAAATACTTTCTTTTTTATTGGCTCATTTCAAATATTTAATTCAAAGATTAGTAATTTTGATATTAAAATAATATAATTAATGTTATTTTATAAATTAAATTTCGTTACACAGCGACTGTTTCAGATTAGCTGTAGGAGTACTGTCCCAGCTGCCGGAGGTTCACCGGAGAACTCTTAAGTACCGCTTCGCTTCAACCGTAGTTGTGGTGACGGACAGACTCTTTATTGGCTTGTCTCTAACACAGTTTTTGCATATTAAAATAAAATCATAAAATAAAATCAATTAACATTATTGACGTCCAAAATTCTTAATTCTCGACGTAAATAATTGAAACGATCTTCTGCTAGAGATTTTGTGAAAATATCAGCTAATTGATTCTCAGTATCTATGTATACAAGGTCAATATCTCCATTTTGATGATGATCTCTAAGAAAATGATGTCGAATCTCGATATATTTTGTACGAGAATGACATACAGGATTCTTAGTTAAATTAATAGTGCTCGTGTTATCACAGAAAATGGGAATATGTGTATAAAATAAATCATAGTCTTCCAAGGTTTGTTTCATCCACAAAATCTGAGCACAACAACGTCCTGCGACGATATACTCAGCCTCTGTTGTTGATAGGACTACAGAATTTTGCTTTTTACTAAACCATGAGACTAAAGCCTTGCCTAAGAAATGACATGTGCCACTGGTACTTTTTCTATCAACTTTGCATCCAGCAAAATCTGCATCCAAATAACCAGTAAGGTCAAAGGACTTAGTTTTGGGATACCACAAGCCAACAGAAGAAGTGCCCTTAAGGTATCGAAAGATACGCTTAACTGCGCACAGATGTGATTCCTTTGGATTAGCTTGAAAACATGCACACAGGCAAACACTAAACATAATATCTAGACGACTAGCAGTTAAATAAAGTAAACTACCGATCATACCTCGATACTTACGTGTGTCGACTGGCTTGCCTTGTTCATAATATCAAGCTTTGTTGAAGTTGCCATCGGAGTGCCAATAGGTTTGACATTGTCCGGATCAAACTTCTTTAGCAAATCTTTTGTGTACTTGGCTTGATTTATGAACGTCCCATTGTCAGTTTGTTTGATTTGCAGTCCGAGAAAGAATTTCAGCTCTTCCATCATGCTCATCTCAAACTCATTCTGCATACACTTAGAAAATTCTTGACACAGAGATTCATCAGTAGATCCAAATATGATATCATCAACATAGACTTGTATTAAAAGAAGCTTGCCATTAAAGGACTTAATAAAAAGTGTAGTGTCAACCTTGCCTTTTGAAAAACTGTTGTCAAGTAGAAAAGAGCTTAGACGATCATACCAAGCACGAGGGGCTTGTTTCAAACCGTATAGAGCTTTCTTCAACTTGAAAACATGATCAGGGTTTTTAAAATCTGTGAAACCTGGAGGTTGTGCTACAAAAACTTTTTCTTTTATAAAACCATTTAAAAATGCACTCTTGACATCCATTTGAAATAATTTGAAATTATGAAAACATGCAAATGCACATAACATGCGAATGGATTCTAATCTCGCAACTGGGACATAAGTCTCATCGTAGTCGATACCTTCTTCCTGATTGTATCCTTGAGATACGAGTCGAGCCTTATTACGAGTCACTAAACCATTCTCATTCAGTTTATTTCGGAATACCCAACGGGTGCCAATGACCGGATGATCAATAGGCTTGGGAACAAGTTCCCAAACTTAATTCCGTTCAAATTGGTTTAATTTCTCTTGCATAGCATCTATCCAAAAACTATCACTACATGCTTCATCAATAGTTTTGGGTTCTAGCTGTGAAATAAATGCAACACTAGAAATAATATCTCTACTGGATGTACGAGTACTTACACCTTTGGTAATGTCACCAATTACCAAATCCTTTGGATGATCAGCCGTAAATTTTAATCTTTTCGGCAGACTCTGAAGGTAGCTGGTTCCTGGATCTTCTCTAGGAGGATCAGCTAGTGCCGAGCTTGGTTGAGAATCAGCTGTTGTTGAGCTTGGTACAGTTGGATCTTCTTCATTGTTATCGATAGTCATTTGATTCAGTTCATCAAAAGTGACGTTGATTGACTCTTCGATGATCATGGTTCGTTTGTTGAAGACCCTGTATCCTTTGCTCTTGGCCGCATAACCTAAAAATATACCTTCATCGGCCTTTTCGTCAAACTTTCCCAAATTGTCATTTGTATTAAGAATAAAACATTTACAACCAAATATTCTAAAATATGAAACTGATGGAATTCTATCAAACCATAACTCAAATGGAGTCTTCTTCGATTTGGGTCGAATTAGAACTATATTGAGAACAAAATAAGCTGTATTGACAGCTTCAGCCCAGAAATATTTGGGTAGACTAAACTGGTTTAACATTACTCTGGCCATTTCGGATAGAGTTCTGTTCTTACGTTCCACAACTCTATTTTGTTGTGGAGTCCTAGGACAGGAGAACTCGTATACAAAATCGTGTGTGTCACAAAATTGCTCAAACTCTGCATTCTCGAATTTGCCTCCATGATCGCTTCTAATGCGAGTGATCATGTAACCTTTTTCATTCTGTACTTTCTTACAAAAGGCGACAAATTCGGATAATGCATCATTCTTGCGTGTCAAGAAGTATACCCATGTGTATCTAGAAAAATCATCTACAATTACAAAAGCATAAAGCTTACCTCCGAGGCTAGCAACTCTGCTAGGACCAAATAAGTCCATATGTAGCAATTTTAGAGGTCTAGTAGTACATACTGCGTTTACTGACTTGAATGTGGATCTGGTAGCTTTGTTCTTTTCACATTGGCTGCATACCGAATCCTTTTTGAATGTTATGTCCGGTAAACTGCGTACTAGCTTCTTTGTGGATAATCTTGAGATTGTGTCCATATTTGCGTGACCGAGTCTCATGTGCCACAGATGACTGTCATCACTTTTAGCCATTAAGTATCTACCTGAAATGTTAGTTTCTTCCAACAAATAGAAAACATATATGTTGTCTTCCCTGATACCTTCAAAGATAGTACTACCAGTTGAGCTATCAACTATAGTACATTTGTCTTTGCCAAAGTTGATGCCATAACCATGATCAGCTAGATGACTTACGCTGAGTAGATTATGTTTCAACTCGGTAACCAGACAGACATCCTTAATCACAGGATAGGGAGACTTACCAACATCACCGATACCAATAATATACCCTTTCAAGTTATTACCGAAGGAGACATAGCCTTCCTTATTTTTCTTCGACAGTGTTGCAAATAGTGTAGCGTCACCGGTCATATGCCGTGAACAACCGTTGTCGAGAATCCATTTGCTTCTAGCATGTGAAAGGTGTTCCACCTACAAAACAATTTGCAGATAAAACTTTTGGTACCCATTTCTTGTAGGGTCCTGAAATGTTAGCCTTTGGTATCCAAGCATAAATATTTAAATCAACAAGCTTTCTGATTCTACATACAGATGAAATATGACCAATGAGGCCACAATAATGACATTGTGCATGTCGAGTGTTGAAAGCTGAGTGGTGTGCATGGTTGGTAGGTTTAGATTTTCTAGTATAGAAGAAAGCATGCCTATAATCCTGTTTGGGCTTAACCTTTTGGGGTAAAGGTTTGATAGGGTTAGGTCTGACAGTGTTTGGTTTAGGAATGTTCCGATTTTTCAGTAAGTGACACGTGTTAGGGAACGAAGCAGCAGTCTCAGGCTGTTTTCCTAACCTAATTTCCAATCTTTTGGAAGTGTCATACAACTTAGTATAATCAGAAGTGAGTGTTTCCATTCTGATTTGTGCACTTTGAAGACTTTTCTTCTCTTTAGAAAGTTCTTCCTTGAGTTGGTCAATAACTTTGTCTTTCTCTTCAGATGACTTGGTAGTCTCGTGTAATAAGAGCTTAATAGAGGAAAGCTCACCAGACTCACTAACATTATTTCTAACCTCAGCTAGTAGGTCGATATGTCTTCCTATTTCTCCTTTGTACTCTTTGAGTACCTTCTTAGAGGTCTGATATTTGCTACGCAGTTTCCTGTAATCACTTATCAGTTCACTGAAGGCATCTCCTAGTTTCTCAAATGTGAAGTCATCATATGTATCAACTACAGGTTCAGTAGGTACCTGATCGGATGCCATAAAGCATACGTTTGCAGAGTCTTCTGATTGTTCATCTTCTGAGTCGCTGGCTTCACTTTCATGCCATATGCTGGTGTTGGCATATCTCCGAGATGTTGATCTCTTCAGGTTCCCTTTTTCATACCTGTTGCTCTTCTTGCTTGATGATGAGTTTGTAGGACAATCCTTCTTCATGTGTCCCTTCTTCTTGCAGCCATAGCAGACAGCATCATCTTGATACCAGTTGTTACTACTGTTGTTTTCTTTGGTTCTCTTCTCATATCTCATGAATCTTTTGAATTTTCTTGCTATGAGTGCTTGATCTTCAGCATCAGATTCACTGCTGTCTGAGTCACCTTCAGCAGCTTTTCTGTGCTGAGCCTTGAAAGCGATCGTCTTCTCCTTTGGTGCAGGCTCTTCAAAATCTTGTAGCTCCAGTTCATGAGTGAGTAACTTACCCATGAGTACTTTGAGGGACATAGTTGTGAGGTCGTTCCCTTCAATGATTGCAGTAGCCTTTGGAATCAAGTTCTTGGTAAGTGCTCGCAGGAGTTTGCGAATCTTTTCATGGTTACTGTATTCTTTGCCTAGGGAGGACAAAGGATTTACAATATCCAGGAATCTTTCGAACATCTGAGTAACTGTTTCGTTGGGCTTCATCTTGAACACCTCATACTCTTGAGTAAGTCTGCTGACTTTTGATTCTTTGACTTGAGTCGTGCCTT
Organism: Iris pallida; assembly: GCA_029216955.1. Taxonomy (NCBI): domain Eukaryota; kingdom Viridiplantae; phylum Streptophyta; class Magnoliopsida; order Asparagales; family Iridaceae; genus Iris; species Iris pallida. The sequence goes on from JANAVB010020477.1 coordinate 48,881, forward strand.
CATGTGTGACTTCAAGTAGCTTCCACACTTCATTAGCCGTTGTGCAGATAGACACCTGTTAAATTCAGTTCTGTCTAAAGCACAAAATAGAGCGTTAATAGCACGTGCGTCAAGACTGGCCTTTTTCTTTTCCTCCTCTGTATATCTGTTATGGAGTTTTTCAACTAGAACTCCATCAACATTTATACGAGGTGGCTTTTGATAGCCATCAATAAAAATAGACCATAAATCAAAGTCAAGAGATTTCAAGAAGAAACTCATCCGTGTTTTTCAATAGGTATAGTTCGTACCATCAAACAGTGGAGGTCTGTTTGTGGCCTGGCCTTCACTTGTGAATTTCACAGTTGCCATATGTTGTGTTGTGATCTATATAATAATTAATTAAATGAATAAATAATTGCAATGTTACCTTGCTTTACCTGTAATACCCGCTCTGATACCAATTGTAGGAACGAAATCGTAAAGCACAATACTCTAGAGGGGGGTAAATAGAGTTGGCAGCGGAAATATGCTAATTAAAAAATGTTAGCAGCAAGATCACAGAATAATAATCACAACTAAGTAATGTAAAGGCAGAGATAAGAAAGCAAACGCAAAGACAGCGATGTATACTGGTTTCCCTCTGTTGAGGACTAATCCAGTCGGTAGAACTCTTGCTACCAGTTGAATCCACTATTGGCAAAACTGCAAGTTTTCTTACGAAGTCCTTGCAACTTCTACAACGCGAGCTTTGATACGAAGAACTCGTCCAACTTCAATTGTAAAGAGGTATTCTTCAATCAAGCCTTCTGATTACAATCTCTCAGAAACTTCTAGACCGCACCGCACTGGCAAATCGACTAGAGGATTGTAATTGGCTTGGGATCTGAAATTTAAAGCTCAAGAAAACTCTTTGGAAGACTGAAAGCTTTAGATAGAGAGAAGATTGAAAGTGAATGAGTGAGTTGAAATGATCGAAATCCTTCTCTATTTATAGGAATTCCAAAGACAGAATTCTGGCAGAATTCGGGCAGAATTCGGGCAGAACTCGATGAGGAAATCTCGGTCAAATCCGCAACTGCAGGAGGACCAAGTTCCAGAGAATTCAAAAATCAAAACGGCTACTAACCGAACTCTGGCCGAACTCTGGCCGAACTCTGGCCGAGTTCTGTCAAGGTTAGGTTAGGTTTTTAAAAACAAATTTTGGAGATTTTTTGAAAACCTTTTTGAAGATTTTGTTTAAAAGAATGTTTTTCAAAACAAAGGACATTTTAAATTATTTTGAAAATATTTTAGAATAGCCTATTTGCCAGTACGACTCGGTGTACAACGTATTCCTAGACTCAATAAAATGAAAAATACATTGCTCAAAGAAATACAGACTCGAACAGGCAAACATCGCTTCGGTCTTGAACTGTGTAGATAGCTGTTCTTGATCATGTCCAAGAGTCCGATACATCCTGACTAGCTTCATATATCCAGACAGAGTTTGATTAATTATTAAAATCAGTTTGACCATATGACCAATGGGCCAACAGATTAATACAACGAAACTGAGATCAGTCAATTCCAGTGATCTCACATCGCTGAAATTGACAAGATGGACACGTGGATCACTATAATAAGATTATTAACTTTACCGTTGATCATCTTATCTCGATTTGCGTGTCGTATGTTTCGACGTACGAAGAACGAAGTATGCTTTATATCTTTAATAATTAGACTAGAATTGACCCTGTTTGACCAGAGTTGACCAATTGACCAAAAGTCAACTGTAAGTCAACACGTGACCTAGTTTGACTAGATTGTTGACCGGAGTTGACCTAGAGTTGATTTGACTTAGAAGAGCCTGGAATAATATAGATTGTTTGTAGAGATTCATTTATTATAACTTGAACACCTTGTAACCTGTGTTGCCTTAAATAGGACTCTGTGGCTTTAGTTGGACCTCTATACCTATCAGCTGTTCATGTTATCAGGCGAATACATTCTCTGACCGTTTCATACTTGTCTGGATTTACATTCTTGCTCTAGATTACCGTACTTGATGCTGACACGATTGTTACCACAGATTGGTACTATATGGATCTTCTTTTGAGATGTTATCCCCTTGTATTCACTAATACATATTGTGATGTGCGTTTCACTTACATATTGTATTTATTGAATACCCTTATCCTTGTATACTCATTGTGCATATTGTACTCTCATTATCACATGAGTCCCATGGATAGACCATTGTACAACTATTATATAATATTGTACATCTATTGTATAACATTATACACTATTGTATAAGATAACGTAACTGGAGTGGATCCTTGTGTATTGATTGGGGAGGGGGAGTAGAATTGGTTATGTAATCAAATCCTATTGTGCAACATTGTATAACTATTGTATATGTCTATTGTGCACTCACGTACAATAGAGTTACCATTGCATTGTCCTAAACCGTTTGCATAACCATATTGTACTCTAAATCACATATTGCTTACAGCTCTTACTTATCATATATAGATATTTCTTATTATCAAATCTCTGCTGTTTTTCATATACATTCTTCTTTCAGCGTTTCCTGTATCTTATTCTATTGCATGGTTTATATTTTCTAACTTGATATGAACTGCGTGAGATGTTTTGTGCTCGCTCCTGTCCTGACTGGACCTGTTGATAAATTTTACAGATAGCTTGGAGGTTGCCTGCTAGCCTAGAGGAGACACAGTAGAGGTTGTATAGATAGTTATTTCAGTTGTCTTGAGTTGTATTTATTCTATGGATTACTGTATTTGAGCTTTGAGATGTTTTCTGGGTTTGTGTATCTTAGACACTTAGACTTCTATCTGCTATATCTCTTTGTGGATTTTCTGTTTTATCTATCTTTTATCATGCTCTACCTTAGATGTGATTGAGACTGTATTTGCTATGTCACCTCCATTCGGAGTGTATATACTGTACAGGTACCTTTATATTGTTAGATGTTTGACCTAGGACAGCGTTCTAACCGCCGACACTGCGGCGTAGGCTGGACGTACCCACGTCTCGTGCCCTTACTCTAGGGTGCGGGTCGTGATACCGAGTCTGACAAGAGTTGTGTCAGTCATGGATTAGGATCGTAGATTCATCGTTCAAAGAAGCGACCAATTTGGTGCAAGAACTTGCCAAAAGACCAAGATGAACTTGAAATGGACAGAGCGACCCTTATTTGTGCGGCATACTAGCTGCGTTCTACCCTGAGACGATTGGTGCGGCCAAGATGTTGATTACATGATTTGGTTTGGTTGTCAGTCGAAACAATGTTCTACTAGCAGCTGATCCAGTTGGCAGTTGCGCCTGCTATCAGCGACTCATTCACATGGCTGAGGAGCTGCGCATGTCTACCAGCGTCTCATTCACATGGCCGAGGAGCTGCGCATGTCTACCAGCATCTAATCCACATGGCAGAGAAGCTGCGCATGTCTTGAGTAATTAAGGTAGGCCCACTTTTGTAATGTATTTTTCATGCAATCAATGAAAAAGTCCTTGTAATAGTCCTTCATTGTATGTAATCATGAATATCAATGAAAAAAAAACTATTTTTATGCGCTTTCAATACTGTATAGTAGTTTTTAGGTGCATTGTTCTTTTGTTTGGATGCGCCAGTTTAGTTATGTGCGCATGTTTATTTGTTGCGCATGGTTTCTACTTGATTCCCATGCTTCTACAAGGAGCTGATCAATAAACTAGACGGAAGATGGAAGATAGTAGAGTTGAAGTTTTTCTTCCAATTTAATGTAAATACAATATTTACTTTCATTTTTTAAGTTTAAAATAAATGTTATATCATATTTTAATTTTAATAAAATTAAATTAATAAATTTTATCATAACTATTTTCTTCAATTCAAATTTGATTTTTTTCTGACTAAATTACAACTTGATACCCTCAACTATTCAAAATTTTCAACTTGATACCTTCAACTTTGATAGGCGTCAACTTGATACAGTAAAATTTAAAAATGACAAAATAACCCTCATCCTTCCCTCCCCCCTCTCCCTCGTAGAGAAAGAAGGGGAAGCTTGGGAGCGCGTCGCAGGGGTTGGGGTGCAGCCGCTGGGAGGGGGAGCGCAATGCTGGGGAGGGGGGTGCGGGGGTGCAGCCGCTGGGAGGGGGAGCGCAATGCTGGGGAGGGGGTGCGAGGGTGCAGTCGTTGGGAGATAGAGAGAGGGGGGGGGGGGGGGGGGGGAGAGGAGAGATGAGGGTAATTTGGCCTTTTTTTTATTTTAGGATATTAAGTTTGTGCATATCAAAGTTGAGGATATCAAGTTAAAAATTTTGAATAGTTGAGGGTATCAAGTTATAATTTATCCCTTTTTCCTTCAAATTCTTTCCTTGAATTCAAATTTAAAAAAAATTAATATAAACCAAACTGGGCCAACTCAGGTCAAGCCCGACCCACCCCTACCGAGTCTGAGTCTAGGCTTGGTTCAGTGAATTTGGTTTGCGGGCCGAGCCTAGGCCCGGTCAAACCCGAGGCCCGGGGCGACCCGTACGGCTCGATCACATTTCAAATCCCAATTGACTAACAACAAATTTGGAAATCGCATTTCAAAATTCCAAACTACTAACACTTGACTTCATAATCAAAGCATGTAATTTGCAAATCACGAATGACTAACCCCCAAAAGTGAACTACTTTATTTTATTTTTATCCAGGCAATGGAGTTTTCTATTTTCTCTCTCCAAATAACATGGATTTTGGTACCCATGTTTACGTTCTCACCGCTTATGATAAGGTTTAAACATAAATACATAAGGGTGCATGTAGTCTTAGACTAGAGTAGATACAAGTACACAACTTTACATCATGAGTTGAAAGAGAAAGTAATAACTTGTTAAATATCTTGTATATAGTTTGATGGCAGTAATAAAGTTAATACATATTGGTATATAGTTTGATGGCAGTAATTAGGTTAATACATATTGGTATATAGTTTGATGGCAGTAATTAGGTTAATACATATTGAGAAGACTTACAATGGTTGATACCAACGATAATATTTATAGTGAATGCCTTTTTCTCCTTGTAACTCTACAAATTTGGAGTGTGAGGTCCCAAGTTCTAAATTATGATGCAGGGCGCCCTCTCCCTTCTTCCTTAAAACCCTAATGAAACTAGTTTCCAACAGGCCCAATCAGAACTAGTGGCAACTTTCCACCATAAATATCTGGAAGCTGGCTCTCGTCAATTTCTTCAAGAAGATTTGCTTTTAAGTCCTTGTTCTCCAAAAATACAAACTGCAGAATACAGAATTATCAGTTTGAAGATGTTATCAGCTTTAATGGAAGGACGATGACGAGTCTACCTTGTGCTTGGTGTTCTTATCAAGGAACGGGTATATAACCTTCCATGCCTTCATGAAAAGACGGGGAACATGGATCATGAAAGCCTTGCCAAGCCTTTCAGGATAGTAGTTCTGCCATGATTGAATCAAGTATTAGTACTTTTGATATTGACTCCAGCACTTGTCTTCCAACTTTTGATAAGTTGAATCACAAGAACAGAGATGGTAACCCAATGTGCAAATAACCGAGACCAAAGCTAAGAACAAAATGGATAAACAATATCACAAGCAAAGGATTGGGGGTCACCTAGGATCATTTCCATATTTATCAGTGGGCGCCATGGGATCCATAAGTTCTCTATGGGGGTAAGTAATCACAAAGTTAAAGCAAAGGAATGTCTTTGAGATAATGTTGTTGCAGCCATGTATATGTTGTGGGATTTGGCTGGAAATGAATTTATATTTTTTCAATAACAAACATAAAAACACCCATAATTTCTTCTTTTATTTTGGCTAACATCCAATCATGAGCAGGAGATTTTGGTTAGGATGGACATGTGTTAGGAGTTTGGTATTTGGGGAGGGCTTTTGTGATGAAAACATTGAGCTTATGGTTTGGTAATGATGGATTGGGGATGAAGCTCAAGGTTAGGGCTTTGGATAATGGAGGTGATGATGGAGTTTGGAATTAGGGTTTTTTGGATGTAGGTCGGAGATGGGTTTCATTTTGGAGTTGTGAAAAAGATAGGAATTTATGGTGGAGATAAGAGTTAAGTTCAAGATTACCCTACCATATTGAAGATTACATTATGATAATGTTGGGATATATTGGGATATTTTCCATTAGGCTCAAGGCTAACTATATATAGGAAGATTTACATGGTAGACTAGCTATTCTTACCAATGCAGAACTCAAGAGAGATAAATTGTATAATGACACT
>JANAVB010020478.1:0-45543 GCA_029216955.1 Iris pallida
CGAGAGCATTGACATGATCAATAGACAACCAAGCTGACTCCACCACCGAGAGGAACGAATCATGATCTTTCCAGAAATGAAGAAAACGAAATGGCCGAGGGGACGAAGGATTCTCACTGTCAAGAGATAACAATATAGGAGCATGGTCCGATTCTGTTCTATTTAAGTGCATGGACGTCGAGAGAGGGGCACAAGCCAACCATTTCGAGTCAAATAATACTCTATCAAGCCGAGACCCCATCTTAGGTGACCCACACTGCCTATCAACCCAAGTGAAATAATTGCCAGTGTACGGAACTTTAAGTAATCCAGCAGCAGATTGAAACTCCTGGAAATCCTTTATCGACACAGAGCATGGAGGTAGGCCAACCGTGAAAATTTGTATTACCTTATGGACACAAATGAGAAAGATTATTTTAAACATAAAATGTCATAATCTTTATAAGAACTAATTATTGTAAGAACAACATTGTATTTTAAAAAAAAATTATTTTTATACATTTCTTTCTTCGATCAATATATTTCAAAATAACATGTTTAAAGATTTTAATTCAATTAACATCATAATAAAAATTAATAAAATTCCTAAATTCGAAAATATTTTTCCAAAATATTTTAGAACAAACCATTTGTACGATTTTACTTAGTGGTATCTATAATGTTGCAATTCTTGCTATTTGTAATATAAATAAAATATATATCAGATTTCAAATCAAGCTTTATTTATATAAGAGAAAATGATGTCAGATATATTGATTGAAAATTAAAAATAAAAATCCTCAAAATATTTAGGAGTTTTACATCCTACCCAACTTATAAAAATTTCATCCTCAAAATTAAAAATAATCTTAATATATATTAAAATATAAGGTGACTAGATTGGTACATAGGGGGGCAGGTACATCATATCGTAACTCCGTTTATCGAAACGATGGAGGAGGTGGTTATCACAGGAACTAAATTGACCTCATATACTACAAGATGGGGTATTCCACCTTCAAGACTCTACCCAACTTATAGGAGTTGGCCAACCGTGAAAATTTGTTGTTACAAAACTTCTAAGAAGGATAATTTATAAGGAAAAGGCGTAAGAATTTTGGGCATTCTTAACTGTAGTCAGAGGTCGTAAAGGTAATCTAGATATGGGTATGAGCGGAATGCATATGTCTTATTTGTAATGCATCTTGCATGGATCATGAGTACTCAGTCTAGTTAAGGGAAGGAGTCAATATTGGCATGGTTAAAATTAAATGGAACAAAATAGGCATCCATCGTTTGTTCTAAGTTCATTGTGCCATACATGTGGGGTAATTGGAATGGGGTACCAGAATGAGCATTTATATGGGACAGGGAAGTCATGTGTGTAGCTTGACTGGTCTAGTTCATGAGTGTGACTTTGTGGGAAGAAAAAGGCTAGTGTTGTGCTTCAAAATATCAAAGTCACGGTTGGAGGTATCAAGTGATACGGATAGGAGTCGACGTTATAAGCTATTATTTTATTGGCTCAATTGGAACCAATCTATCCCAATCATTTGCTAATCCTTTGAGAGGCTTGCCTATTAACTTCAGAAATTTTATTTCAAAATTGAAACTAAGGCACGATCTATGATAGAGCAGAATGTGGAGAATTAAGGTTGCAATCTTTTATCGCGGTTATCTAATCACACGAGCAAGTGATAAAAATGCAAAACGAGATTGTATCGCAACTTTTAAACAGATAAAAGAACGGATATGAACATAATCCAGTTTGACATCCCATCTTAAAGGGTTGAGCTTACTAAGTTCACAATTCTTATAGAGCTTGGTTAATCTTGGGAAGCACAGTAGAAGGGTTTCTAAGAAGGTCAAATATCAAGAAGATGTTGAGGATATGAGTTACTTCCGATCGTAGTCATGGACTCTATGGAAAGCCTATGTATTACTCTTTTAACATTGCCTATGTATTGACCACATTTCATCAAGACAGTAGGAAGGTCTCAGTCAAGCATAACCAAAACAAGTTGGTACAGCATGATTCCATTTATCTCATAACATAGGCTACAAGAGATATGGTTACAAATTTTATTAGTGGACCAAGAGATGGAGACTACATAATAGATATAAGGATCTATTTCATCAAGTTTGGTTTTCATAGCCCAAATATGGTGATATGCACAGATGGATTTAACTGAGTCTCAGTAGGTTCCCTAATTGGACTTCAATCTTTGATTGCATGAACCTTAGATTTTAATCTATAGTAGTTGGACAAAATCTTGGGGAATCAATTTAAACTATCCCTATTAGGTTAGGGTAATGTAGAATAGGTTCCAATTCAAGTGGTTGGCCTAATTGTCAGTCGGTTTGGTTGACTAGGTTCCTAAAGCTAAAAAATGTGCCTTCTGTGACTTTTGTGTTTAAGTAGCACAAGAAGACTCAAGTGAGTGGCACACTAGTGCAATGTGCATTGAGGTCTTCGAGGAGATCACAACCATATATTGGGCTAAAAGATTTGAGTCAAGGTTAGATCTCTAATTGCAGTCGAAAAGTACATCGGTGTTATGGTAAGGGTTATCACTAGTCCTTTTTGACCAAAAAGTGTAACGTCCCAGTCCCAAAATACTTAGGACCAAGTATGCAATATGCCAGCTGCACATATACGAAGAATACTCCAATATATGGAATCCTCATATACGTACATAAGCTGTATATATATAATAAAGTCTCAGGCCAGAATATAAGTATCTAATCTCATCACTGCTCAGCACAGAATAAACAAGAGTCCAATAAATAATAAGTGCATGAAAGAGATAGCCGGGTGGTCATACCCACTCCAAACAGCTATAAAAAATATTCATGATGATCAGAGTCCAACCTCCGAAAAATAGAAAGTAAAGAGATGTAAAAATGTCCACTAAAATGTCTCAAGGAAATCAATAAGCTAGAAGTCAGCGGGAGATGCCTCGTCATCAATGTAGGATGGATCCAGAGCCGCTCCGTACTCCTGCGAGAAGTCGTCTAATCCTGGAGAGATAACCAGGTCCTTAGCGGGACATAACAAGATACAAGAAAATACCATGCCATATAAACTGTGATATATAATATAAGAAAAGATGAATGCAAATCAGGTGCCTACCAGTTCTACAGTGATAATGCAGTTAAGAACAGACCTTCAACACATGGGCATCTAGCTCAGGTGAAGGTAACACAGGTATGGTCCCATCAGGATACCAGGGACCTCAAAGCATAACATTCTTCGAATGTCAGAGGCCAGCAGGATCAAGAATAGAAAAGTGCATAAGTGACCCATACGTTAAGGAAACTGTTCTCCCCACCCAATGCCTAGTAGGGTCACATCCATGACTCATGAAACCTCTAGTAACTGCCAAGTCTTCTAGCATGCAACTTTGTTGGCAGTTACTCATATCCTTTGCACGTCTCATACGTATCGGTGGCCAGCCGACTACGCGAGCACGTGTCCTACATATGACTCACAACACGTGGTAAAGCAAGTGTCAAGGCCGTATGAGTATACCAATACCTCATCAACAAAGGGGTGGTCACTAGACTAAGTCAATGCAAGAGAAATAAATAAAAGCGAGAAAAACGACCGATAGTTGCTTGCACCCAAGTGTGACTTGGACGCACAGTTTTATAATATCAACAAATAAGAAATACTGAATATAACTAACTGAAAATAAGATAAAGTAAATCACAGAGTAAGGTGGCAAGGTATCTTGCCTGGTGGTGCGAAGGTGGCAAGTCCAAGAATCGCAATGTCAGAAAAAAGAAACGTCACAATCTCCAAACAACTCCGGATGCTGAAACAAACATCAAGAACGTACTTGGAATAAGTGATATACCTAGAAAAACCTGTCCAAAAGTCCAATTCTAGAACAAGAGGAAAATTATAATTTTGGGTCAAAACGATGTCCGTCGTTGGACCCGTTTTGTACCGATACGCGTGCTAGTGTCTACGGTCTCTAAAGTCGTCAAACTACATGTCTACGGGTCCAGTTTGAGGAAATGAACACAACGGTATGTCCAATTTTGGATTCCGATGAGCTGTACGCAAAATCGTCTATTGGGTCGGGTTACGAGCCCCGCCAAATTTGGCGTTCCGATCAACCACCTTAGAATCAGACCAAACTTGGCATGCAGGACCAAAAAATTGATACGGTCATGATGGCGCAAGTTTTGTGTCGATCCAACGAACGTGCACGAAGTTATGGCCAAGTTTGCAAAACATCGATACGGGAGTATCTCAACGGATACGCACTGATTTTGTCGCGCACGACGAAATCGAGTTCCGTCAGTTCCCACACGTCAGCAACATCCATATGGGCCTTTCAATACGTATAGTGCACGACCATGTCGCCCAATTTATCGGAGCGTACATCGTATCAGGAAAAGTTTTCTAAATTTTTACAGTTTCAAAAGGAGTTTTTCTTGATTTTCAACAATGAATAACTTTATGTATAATCGACTAAAAATAAATCTACAAAAAAAGAATTGATCTCGTAAAGGTTGTCATCTAGTATTTTAAATTAGATTTGCTAAACTGTTAATAGGTTGATAATAATTTGCCTTCTAATTAGGGTTCTGGGAAGCCAATTTTGTTCTGTTTTTAGGCAGTTTTTCTCTTGACTTCGCATTCGTGGGCAACCTGGTTAACAACTACTGAATCTAATTGCTAGGGTTTATAGAGGGTTATATTGTCTATACATAGGAGATTACAGATTAAGAATTAATCGAGTATGCAAACAAAAAATTGAACGGTAAGGTGATTACCTCGATGTTCTGTCCAAGTACTAGGCGCAGTGCTCCCGACAAAAATTTGGCAGTGTGGGGCGATCGACAGCGGAGGAAGGGTGTCACGGAGGGGCTCAGGTGGTCGAGGCTTGCTCTAGGGTCACGGCTGCTGGGTTTATGGGATACAAGGATCGATATTTGGCAGATTTGGGAAGGAGTCCCGAAACAATTCTTGTGGCGAGTTTATATACTCGACCAGAAGTTTGGAGTTCAACAATTTTTGAATCCTAATTAATCTAGGAATCTCCGTTAGGATTAGATTCATTCTAATCCTTTGGATCGGGTTGGGTGTAGCAAGATTTACAAAAAAATGATTTAAATTCTTGGAAGGATTTGATCGAAATTAGAAAGAGTGTAGTTTGCAACAGGCTTCTTTCGGTTGAGTCTCTGGGGTCTACGGGTATTTTTGGTAATGGTGTCTCGCGAAATTATCAAATCTCGCGAGAAATTGAACTTGTTTTCTTTTTTGTTTATTTTTTTTCATTTGCTCTTTTATATATAATCATATATAATAATTACTTAATAACAGAAAGATGCTTAATAATAATTATAAAATCAAAATAAATAAAATATTGGATTAACAAAATATGTTTTATGTATACTTCTTGGGAAGTTACCCAATTCACAAATCATGTAACACATTTGATCAATATTAATCACTAAAAAAATATGTTAAAAATTCTAAAATTCTAAATAAATAGAAAAATAATAATCTTATAATTGTTTTTTGAAAAACTACTCAATTCATAAGATATATATATATAATATTGGCTCTGATTAATATATACTAGTATTAAAATTGTATTTAACCATCTACTAAATTAATCAAGATACCTACCAAAATATTTCTAAATAATAAATAATAATAATAACAACAAAAATTTATTAAGAAAAATTTTGGGGGTTTACATCCTACCCAACTTATAAAAATTTTGTCCTCGAAATTAGACTACCGATAGGGGGGTATGCAATGCAATGCGATGGGCAGGAAACTAATATAAGTAAATCGTACCTTGGTTTTCAAACAAATACGGGTAGCGATCTCGGATGTCATCCTCGCGCTCCTAAGTAGACTCTTTCAGTGAGTGGTGCTTCCCTGCCACGCGAACCAACGGTATAGATTGATTCCGCAACACCTTCACTCAGCGATCAAGGATACCTACCTGTTGCTCTTCGTACGACAAGCTCGATCCAACTGTGATTTCGGAGTGATCAAGCACGTGATTGTTGTCTACCACGTATCGCCTCAGCTGCGACACATAGAATACGTTATGTACTCTCTCTAATGATGATGGCAATGCCAATCTGTAAGCCACCTCTCCAACACGTTCCAAGAAATCGAAAGGGCCAATGTATCTTGGACTCAACTTGCCACGTCCTCCGAATCGAATCGTGCCTCGAGTGGGGGATATCTTCAAGAAAACATGGTCGCCTTCCTTGAATTCCAAAGGTCGACGACGATTGTCCGCCCACTGCTTCTGTCGATCCTGCGCTGCTCGCAGGTGGTCTTGTATCTTCTTAACCTTCTCCACTGTGCTCAAAACCAACTCGGGTCCCAATATATGTCGCTCTCCGATGTCGCTCCAACAGACATGAGATCGATACTTCCTACCATACAATACTTCAAACGGAGCCATCCAGATGCTCGCTTGATAGCTATTGTTGTAGAAAAACTCCATAAAATGAAGGTGGTCCTCCTATGATCCACCAAAGTCAAGCATACATGCGTGCAGCATATCCTCTAGCATCTGAATAGTACGCTCTGACTGGCTGTCTGTCTGCGGATGGTACGCCGTGCTAAAATTCAAATATGTACCCAAACTTGCTTGCATGCTCCTCCAAAAGTACGAGGTGAATCTCGAGTCAAGGTCCGATACGATGCTAACTGATACCCCATGTAGCTTCACTATTTACTTCATAAACATATCTGCCAGAACTTCTGTGGATTGTCCCATTCTAAAAGGTAAGAAATGGGCCAATTTGGTAAGTCTATCAACGATCACCCACACCGCATCTCGTCCACTAGGACTCCGAGGAAATCCTGTGACGAAGTCCATCGTAATGTGCTCCCACTTTCACACGGGAATGGGTAGCGGTTGTAATAATCCGACCGTCCTCTGGTGCTCGGCTTCACTGGTTGGCATACCAAACACTTGGCCACGAAACAAGCTATCTCCTGCTTTATTTCGTGCCACCAATAATACTGTTGTAAGTCTCGGTACATCTTAGTTCCTCGGGGATGAATAGAGTAGGTCGAACTGTGTGCTTCCGCCATCAACTCCTGCCGTAGCTCTCTGTTATGAACATAAATACGATCACGACATTGCAATATCCCATCGGGATGAATCCTCAATCCCGTCTGCTCTCCTGTCTCAGTACTCTCTCGAAGCCGTCAAAATCTAGCATCCGTGGGCAATGTCGCCTTGATCCGATCAATTAATGATGATTTCACTTAGAGATTGGCTAATACTCCATCTGCTCCTGGCAATACTACCTCAAAGCCAAGCTGCTGTAAATCTCTAATCAACTCCTTCTGTGTGGTCAAGAAGTGAGCCATGGGCTTACGGCTTAATGCGTCTGCCATGACATTAGTCTTGCCCGGATGATAATGTAGCTCGATCTCGTAATCCTTCATCAACTCCAACCAACGTCGTTGTCGCATATTGAACTCTTTTTGTGTGAACACGTACTTGAGGTTCTTATGATCAGTGTAGATATCAACCTTCTTGCCGTACAAGTAGTGTCTCCATAGCTTCAAAGCAAAGATAACCGCTGCGAGATCTAGATCGTGGCTCAGATAATTTTTCTCATGCACCCTCAATTGTCTCGATGCATATGCCACTACATGACCAAGCTGTATTAATACGCATCCTAATCCCTTTCCGGATGCACCACTATATATCACAAATCCTCCTGGGCCCGATTGTAGTGTCAAGATAGGTGCAGTGGTCAAGCGCTTCTTCAACTCGTCAAAAGTGGCTTGACACTCATCTGTCCATACAAACTCCTGATCCTTCCAAGTGAGTCGAGTCATAGGCCCCTCTATTCGAGAGAAATCTTTTACGAACCTTCGGTAATAACCTGCAAGTCCAAGAAAAATTCTTACCTCGGAAGCTGATGTAGGAGCGGGCCATGCCTTGACTGCTGTGTTCTTCTCTGTATCTATTGATATGCCGTCTCCAGTAACAATATGTCCAAGAAATGATACCTCCTTGAGAAAGAAATCACACTTACTAAGCTTCGCAAAAAGTCGCTCATTCCTCATGGTCCCCAAAACAATCTGTAGATGCTGCTCATGCTCCTCTTGACTCTCAGAGTAAATCAAGATATCATCTATGAAGACGACTACAAATTTGTCCAAGTACTGGTGAAAGATCTTGTTCATTAAATTCATGAAGACCGCGGAAGCATTAGTCAAACCGAAGGGCATGACCAAGAACTCGTAGTATCCATACCTCGATCGAAATACCGTCTTCAGAATGTCTTCTTTCCGAACCTTTAGTTGGTGATAGCCCGATCGTAAGTCAATCTTGGAGAATACTTTTGCTCCACTCAGTTGCTCCCCATAGTGATGCACTGGCACGAATAAAGCTTTCTCCAATAAGTCGTCAATCTGCATCTTCATATCTACCAACTCTTTGGGTTCCAGATGATACACTCGAGATGAAATAGCTCGGCTCCGGGAATAAGCTCAATAGAAAACTCAATGTCTCGGTCAGGTGGTAGTCCTGGCAAATCCTCGGAGAATACATCCTCGAACTCAGTGATGACAGGGTGCTGAGGGGTGTCCTGCATCATCATGTTAGTCCCCAATGTAGGTGCATCATAACTCTCTCCTTCCTTGGTGAACTCGAACTCTGTCGCATTCGGTGGTCTAAAGACGATATTTCCCCTATGGCAGTCTATAAGAGCAAAATGCTGGCTCAACCAGTCCATTCAAAGAAATACATCGAACGTAGGCATAGGGAATACAAGAAGTCGTGCTCTCATCTTTCTACCACATATTGCTACAGAACAAAGTCTACAAATACCACTAACAGGTAAAACTCCTCCTCCAGTAAGGATTCTAATGTTCTTAGATAAGGGTGTGATGGAAATGTTGTGTCTAGTAGCAAAACTAGTGGCTATGAATGAATTAGTGGCTCCAGTGTCAAACAAAGTAATGGCAGAAAATGAATCAACTAAAACCATACCTGCTATGACCTCTGCCTCTGTCTCTATTTCTGTATCCTCAATCGCTAGAAAGAACACCTGCCCATAATTCTGTCCAAGACCCTGAGCTCTGGCCCTCTCGAACTATGCTGACTGGGGTGGTAATGGTGGGCGAGGTGCTCTATTGCTGGCCGAGGTGCTGGAAGTGTTGGGGCTGTTGGTCTCGGGTTCTGTTGGGCATAAACTGAGGACTGCTGCTCCGGACAATCCTTCACCTTGTGCTGTCCTGACCCGCATCCCAAGCATGCTCCAAGTCGAGTTCGACAGTCCTTCAAGAGGTGTTCCTGCTTTCGGTAATAGTTGTAGGTGGGCTTCTGATAAGGTATGGGCCTTTGTTGGAACTGTTCTGTGGGCCTCCTGATAGGTCCACCCTGAGTAGCTCGGGCTGGTGTTATTGCTGGTGTATGATGTCTCAATGTCTGCTGCTGTTCCTTACAAAGAATCTCTTGAGCACGAGCTTCCTCCAAGACAGCTGAATGGGAGACTCGAGACTGTGTAGTCGTTTAAGATTTGAGCTCCGGAACTATCCCCTGATGGAATCTCCTCGTCTTCTCTAACTCGGTTGGGATCAGTCCCACACCAAATCTACTCAGGCGATTGAATTCTGAGTCATACTTATCAACTGTCATATTTTCTTGCTTCAGATAAAGGAATTGGTCGTATAGACCATCTCGAACATGGATGGGGAAGAATCTCCCATAGAATAGATCATAGAACTGCTTCTAGGTGATCCCAGCACCTAATCGTCTCTCTTTCGCCTTCCACCAGTGGTGGACATTATCTTCTAATAGTAGGTCCACTACTGTCATCTAATCTCGAGCTGGCAACTGGGATGCCTTCAGTAGCTTCTCCGTACTAATGAGCCATTGTGACACCTCTAGTGGCTTCTCTCTTCCTCTGAAGGCCTTGGGGTTCATGTCTGTGAAGTTCTTGATAGAGCCTTCATAAGGATGCAGAGCCGGTGCTAGAGCTGGTACTGGAGGTGGAGGCGGATGTATAGCCAATGTTGCCATCATAGTCTGTCTCATCAGCTCAGTCTGCTGCCACTAAGCCCGTATCATGACATACATAAACTGGGAAGTATGGCTCCCATCCGTTGGTGGTAGAGGCATGTGGGGCCCTGACTGTGGTGGAAACTACTGAAGGAATGGTGGTGGTGGAGGCAGTGGTACATTTCCTCCCGGTGGCATGGTAGTGGTCTTTCCAGCCTGGCTGACTAGGGGTGCTGCGATCTCTGGGTGCACCGTCGCTGGTGTCGTAGTAGGCTGCGACTGTCCTGGATGGTATGGTGTCACCGGAGTCATTGGAGTATTCTGTCCCTCTGGGGTAGCCTCTTCACCAGATGTGAGGGCCAAGACAGAAGTGTGTCCGCTTCTTAGATTCATACTGGTGGTGCGAGGAAGAATAGGACGATATTAAGAGAGGTTAGATATGAGGTAATTCAAGTAATCAAAGGAATTTGAAAAAGTTTGGAAGTCAAGGGAAGTAGTAGTTCCGGATGAGATATTCCTATTCCTAAATGCAGGCTTGTCGGGCACAGTCATGTAACCCAACCATATTTTTTGACCTCCATGGGCCACCATAAAAACATATAACGCCCCAGTCCTAAAATACTCAGGACCAAGTACGCAACATGCCAGCTGCACATATATGAAGAATACTCCAATATATAGAATCCTCGAATACGTACATAAGTTGTATATATAATAAAGTCTCAGGCCAGAATATAAGTATCTAATCTCAAAACAGCACAGCACAGCACAGGATAAATAAGAGTCTAATAAATAATATGTGCATCAAAGAGATAGCCGGGTGGTCATACCCACTCCAAACAGCTATGAAAAATGTCACAATGATCGGAGTCCAACCTCCGCAAAATAGAAAGTAAAAAGATGTAAAAATGTCCACTAAAATGTCTCAAAGAAATCAATAAGCTAGAAGTCAGCGGAAGATGCCTTGTCATCAATGTAGGATGGATCCAAAGCCGCTCCGTACTCCTACGGGAAGTCGTCTAATCCTGGAGAGATAACCAGGTCCACAGCGGGACGTAACAAGATACAAGAAAACACCATACCATATAAACTGTGATATATAATATAAGAAAAGATGAATGCAAATCGGGTGCCTACTAGTTCTACAATGATAATACAGTTAAGAACAGACCTTCAACGCATGGGCATCTAAGCTCAGGTGCAGGTAACTCAGGTATGGTCCCATCAAGATACCAGGGACCTCAAAGCATAACATTCTTAGAATGTCAGAGGCCAGCAGGATCAGGAATATGAAAGTGCATAAGTGACCCATACGTTAAGGAAACAGTTCACCCTACACAATGCCTAGTAGGGTCACGTCCATGACTCATGAAACCTCTAGTAACTGCCAAGTCTACTAGCATGCAACTCTATTGGCAGTTACTCTTCCGTCGTACGCCTCATACGTATCGGTAGCCAGTCGATTACGCGAGCATGTGTCCTACATGTGACTCACAACACGTGGTAAATCAAGTGTCAAGGCCGTATGAGATATACCAATACCTCATCAACAAAGGGGTGGTCACTAGACTAAGTCACTGCAAGAGGAATAGATAAAAGCGAGAAAAACGACCGATAGAGTCGCTTGAACCCAAGAGTGACTTGGACGCAAAGTTTTATAATATCAACAAATAAGAAATACTTAAAATAACAACTGAAAATAAGAATATGTAAATTACTGAGTAAGGTGGCAAGGTAACTTGCCTGGTGGTGCGAAGGTAGCAAGTCCAAGAATCACAATGTCAGCAAAAGAAACGTCACAATCTCCAAACAACTCCGGATACTGAAACAAACATCAAGAATGTACTCGAAATAAGTGATATACCTAGGAAATGTCTGTCCAAAAGTCTAATTCTAGAACAGGGGCAAAATCATAATTTCGGGTCAAAACGATATTCGCCGCTGGACCAATTTTGCACCGATATGCGTGCTAATGTCTAAGGTCTCTAAAGTCCTCAAACTACATGTCTACGGGTCTGGTTTAAGGAGACGAACTCAACGGTATGTCCAATTTTTATTCCGATGAGCCGTGCACAAAATCGCCCATTGGATCGGGTTACGGGCCCCGCCAAATTTGGCATTCCGATCAACCTTCTCAGAATCGGACCAAACTTGGCATACAAGACCAGAAAATCGATGCGGTCTTGATGGCACAAGTTTCGTGTCGATCCGACGAACGTGTACGAAGTTATGGTCAAGTTTGCAAAACATCGATACGGGACTATCTCGACGGATACGCATTGATTTTGTCGCGCAAGCACAACGAAATCGAGTTCTGTCAGTTCCCACACGTCAGCAACATCCATACGCGCCTTTTGATGCATATAGTGTACGACCACGTCACACGGTTTGTCGAGGCGCATGTCGTATCGGGAATATTTTCTAAAATTTTACAGTTTCAAAAGCAGTTTTTCTTGATTTTCAACGACGAATAACTTTATGTATAATCGACTAAAAATAAATCTACAAAAAAAGAATTGATCTTGTATAGGTTGTCATCTACTATTTTAAATTATATTTGCTAAACTGTTAATAGGTCGACAATAATTTGCCTTCCACTTAGGGTTCTGGGAAGCCAATTCTGTTATGTTTTTAGGTAGTTTTTCTCTCGACTTCGCATCGATTTCGTGGGCAACCTGGTTAACTACTACTGAATCTAATTGCTAGGGTTTACAGAGGGTTATGTTGTCTATACATAGGAGTTTACGGATCAAAAATTAATCGAGTATACAAACAGAAAATTAAACGTTAAGGTGATTACCTCGATGTTCTGTCCAAGAACTAGGCACAGTGCTTCCAGCAAAAATTTAGTAGTGTGGGGCGATCAATAGCGAGGGAAGGGTATCACAGAGGGGCTCAGGTGGTCGAGGCTTTCTCTGGGGTCACGGCTGCTTGGTTTTGGGGATGCAAGGATCAATATTTGGCAGATTTAGAAAGGAGTCCCGAAACAATTCATGTGGCGAGTTTATATACTCGACCAGAAGTTTGGAGTTTAACACAATTTTTAAATCCTAATTAATCTAGGAATCTTCGTTAGGATTAGATTCATTCTAATCCTTAGGATCGGGTTGGGTGTAGCAAGATTTACAAAAAAAATGATTCAAATCCTTGGAAGGATTTGATCGAAATTAGGAAAAGTGTAGTTTGCAACAGGCTTCTTTCGGTTGAGTCTCTGGGGTCTGCGGGTATTTTTGGTAATGGTGTCTCGCAAGATTATCAAATATCGCGAGAAATTGAACTTGTTTGCTTGCTTGTTTGTTTGTTTTTTCATTTGCTCTTTTATATATAATCATATATAATAATTACTTAATTACAGAAAGATGCTGAATAATAATTCTAAAATCAAAATAAATAAAATATTAGAATAACAAAATATGTATTATGTATACTTCTTGGGAAGCTACCCAATTCACAAATCATGTAACACATTTGATCAATATTAATCACTAGAAAAAAATATGTCACAAATTCTAAAATTCCTGATAAATAGAAAAATAATAAACTTATAATTGTTTTTGTGAAAAACTACTCAATTCATAAGATATATATATATATCTAATATTGGCTCTGATTAATATATACTGGTAATAAAATTGCATTTAACCATCTACTAAATTAATCAAGATACCTACCAAAATATTTCTAAATAATAAATAATAATAATAATAATAGCAATAAAAATTTATTAGGGATAATTTTGTGGTTTACAAAAAGTCGTATCATAAAAATAAGTACAAAGGGACGTGTTTTAGTGGGACATGATATATCTACATGAAGGTGGACTCACCTAGATCTTGTATGTGTAATTTGTTGGAAGGTAACAGCTGGTCTCGTGCTCCGATTATAAATGTCACGGTCGGGGACACCAAATGATCTAAAATAGAAAGTGGGAGTTCATGAGTCACTACTTTATTATCCTATTGGGAACCAATTTACTTCAATCAATTTATAAGCTTAGTGAATTCCAAAATTTAGAATGCTGACAATCTACTCACTCTAGAAATGAAGACATGGGTTTAGGAATAATGAGGTTAGGAATATTTCAAGGTCGTGATATTGTACGCTAACTTTTGATAATAAGAATAAGGCACGATGTATTAGAGTACATGATATGGTAGATATAAATCAAATTCAAGGACCGTACCCTTATTTCTAATAATAGAAATGATTGCATACAACGATACATGAGTGGATAAAATATAATGACCAACTCCTCCATAGTATACGAGAGTCTATCGATGGGGTAATGAACTCTAAAGCACGTCATATGAAAGATCTCTAAGTTGTGTCAAGCCTGCCAAACTATGGTCATAAGGATTCTAGTGGTATCGATTGTAGTACTCATGTATTGATGTTGATAACTGGTAAATCATGATGGAGTGTTAGGCTACAAATATTGGCTAAGACGGTGAATGTGTTGTTCTAATGCTAAGTCACTTCTTTAATAATAAAATCTTATACCTGGAATAACACCGATTGGATCCCTAATCTCTGGATGGGTGTCTATTATAGTCATGGTAACTGCTTGTCTTTGTTTCTGTCTGTTCCTCTCATGTCTTAACTGTGGACTTGGTCGAGTAAGGGTTGGGTTAAGGCATAAGGGTTGCTAGTTAAAGCAAGAATCAAGAAAAATAATTAGAGACTCCCAATAGTTTGTTCCCCAAGAATAGATAGTCTGATAGGTTGGTGTTTTAACCAAGGTACGATTCTAATCATTCTCATATTCAATTGACTAGAAGATCATGATAGCAGTTTCAGGGTCGAGAGGAGGACAATTAACTCAAGGCAAGGTTATAGTCATAGGGCTTGGCCGATGGTTGCTACACTTGTGTATATATAGCCTTTCATGGCCATATGTGGTATGGTGAACCAAGGGAAACATTATGTATCTATCTTCCCTCAAATACGAGCATTTGTTTTCCGCAATAAGTAACGACAAAAATAATCAAGAGTTCAAGGGAGAGGGAATAAAATGTGAATGCAGGTTTCCAAGGGCGATTAAGTAATTCAGATAGAGTCGTCAAGGTAGTGCGGATGAGATCCTAAAGACATCTATATCTCACTCTACGTGGGATCTTCATATGAAGAGCGAACCAAGCGCACCAAGGTTGATCAGACCATAATAAACTGATTCTGATTAGACAATATGTTAGTGGGCGTCCCCAGTATACATATGTCTTGAACAACCTCGATAAAGAATAATCTTGTAAAACTAGTCTATAAATAGCGACATCATTCATGATAGTACAAAGTTTAAGTACGAAAGATAATGATGAGAGCAGTTATAAATAGTTCAAGGTTCGTAAGAATCTATGTGTTGTCCGGTTTTCCTGTTTATACAGTCGTCCTACTGTCTCTTGTGCCAGGCTTTGGTTGACCAATGGAGTATGGGCAACTAACACTCTATATTCTTGTCACGACCCGCACCCACTGTGAGGGTACGAGTACGTAACAGCGCCCAGCCTACGCCGCAGTGTCGGCGGTAGAACGCTGTTCTAAGTCTCTAACTAACCATCAACTCATGCAGTATATAATGTGCTCATCATGATCAACTTCGAGCGGAGGACAAGTATAAGATATGGTGTAACTCAATCACAGTCTAAGCACGATAAGATAACACAGAAATATAACTAAGAAATTGAAGACAACAATAACTACTGAAATAATAACAACATCTGAATAATCTCAAATACATCTCAAGTCTCAATTCTATACAACAAGCTCTAAATAAAATAAATGCAAGTCTACTAAACTAAATCCCGATCACTCCTGAGTGTCGGGGCCAAAGGTAGCTAAACCATCTCCTGGACAGTAATATGTAGGGCACGTGTCCTCAGGGCAATCATCTGTAAAATTTACAACAGGTCCAGTCAGGACAGGAATGAGCATATCTCATCTAGAAAACCCAAGTAAATGACAAAGAACTATAAAGCAGTTATAGACAGTTGTATTGATGAAAATGGCAGTTTATATTCAGGTGATGGTAAGAAAGACAGATAAAGTGCAAGGAAAGTAAATAACTAAACAAGAGAAGAATCATAGCAATGAAGACTGTAAAAATAGAACTAGCTGAACCAGGGTAATATGATATAAAGTCCAGACAGCAATGTAGACCAGTGTAACTCCAATATAAGTCCAGTACAAGATGAATCTAATACAAGATGAATCCAGTAAGGGACGATTCCAGTCATAGTGATCAATGATTCCAGGGTGAGTCCAGTCTATACTCTAGCAGTATGTTTTAAAATACCGAGATCGACATGTAAACGGCTATGGGTAATCCGGCACATCACACACCTGGCCGGGTGTGAGATGGCTATCATTCCAGTTTGATTCCAGCAAAGGGTGATTCCAGAAATGGGGTATGTCTACATGTCTTACTCTAGTATTTCCCATCCCAGCAAGTGAATCCAGAAATCTGACACAATGATTCAAGATAAGTCCAGCCAGTAATATGATGATACCAGTAAATGATTCCAGAATGATTCCAGTAATAGAGGCAAGATAATAAATGTGTGTCGTATACATGAATCCAGAACTGAAGTACAGTAATTGACAAGTAAATAAGAGAACTATCAGAGAATGTACTCGCCTGATACTCTGAAAAGAGTAGTGAAATATCAGATGTCTGCACCGGAGTCACAATGTCCTAAATAGAGCAGTACAGGTTATAATATATTTAAAATAAGATAAATGGAGTCTATGATGCAATCTACATGATTCTAAGTCAATTCTAGGTCAAAGTCAACTCTAAGTCAAACCTGGTCAACTGTCTCGGTCAAACTAGGTCCAAGTCAAACTTGGTCAACCCTAGGTCATCCCAAGTCAACTACTCTAGTCAAACTAGGTCAGTTGGTCACATCTGGACTCAATGTTGACTTTTGGTCAACTCCAGTCAATCTTGAACTGTTGGGTCAAACCTTGGTCAACTCTAGGGTGGTTAACTGTCAAGTCAACTCTATGGTAAAGATAACTCAAGTCCACACCATAGACTTACATATCCTAGGAGATCCTATTACACATCAATATATATATATATATATATATATATATATATATATATATATTCTCAATGTTTATAGCCCTAGACATACATATGCCTATCAAACAAAACCACATACATCTAACTATCACATATACCCATCAATTATATATAGTCTAACCTCATATGAGCTTACCACCCATATGTATGTATATATATATATATATATATATATATATATATATATATATATATATATATATATATATATATATATATATATATATATATATATATATATATATATATATATATATATATATATATATATAATTCAAACACAAACCTCCCAACCTAGTATATATATAATATATCATGTATCATATATATATCCTCATATATATACACTAAGGCCTATACTCTAACACATATAAGCCTCAACCTATATCCATATACACATTCACATACACTACATACATATGCACATTATCAAGCCAAACCAAGCCTACCAATAGGCTCAAAAGCTAATCCTATATAATATCTAATACTCAAGCCTTAGACACTATCTAAAATATAAACATTCTCAACTATATACAACCACCCTATAATATATATACATCCATCTCATTACCTATATAGCTCCTAATTCTAACTCAGTCTCTAACTTAATCCAACCCAATGCCAAACCTGGCCTAGGCAGGGCCTCACTTGCCTGTGCACTCTAGTGCACAAGTCTCACCAATACCCTCCCCCTCTCACTCCACTACTGCTGCCCTTGAAGGGGCAGCCTACTGCCAATGTTTCAGAGACTCAAATACTTGGTATTGACCCAAAGACCTATGAACTAGCATCTAACCCATATATATATCTAAATCTGAAATTCAGGGGGGGTATAGGCATACAAACCTGGGAATACATTCAAGATACAATAACAAATAGGGATTGAACCAAGTTAGGATGGGGAACCCTGGGCTTAAATAGGAAATCAAATGCAATGAGGGAGGCAGTGATCAAGAGTGGTGCAGACTGTTAGAATGTGCATGAGTGTTCAGTCATACATGTGTGTCTAATGTGTGACAGGAAAATAAGAGGGAAACCTGTGTGACAGGATCCCGTGTGTGTATGTGTGTGTGTGTGTGTGTGAGATCATTTGTGTTCTCAGATCAGTGGGGAAATGTGAGGAGAGTGTGTAAGAGTGTAAATGTGGGTGAAATGAGTGGAAAGAGTGATTGAGTGAACATTGATGTAATCTCAGGAAATAGGGAAAAATTAGTTTTAAATTCAAACAAATCTCAGTTAGAACTTAGGTCACAGGTTCATCATTTCAGTTATTTCAATGTGTCACAGGGTCAGTTCCTACTTAGTGACATGTGTGTGTAAGAAATTCAACATGGGTTTTTGGTTTTCAGAAAAGAAGAAAATCTCAAACTTTTTAATAATCAAACAAAGTGTCATTACATACATAAAATCATCCCACAGTGTTCAGTCCTCATATCTAATCTAAAATGAAAATACAAAATCAGCTTTTAAGAACAACATCCTATATCTAATCTAAAATGAAAATACAAAATCATCCCACAGTGTGACAGTGCCATTACAAACATAAAATAAAAAAACAACATCCTATATCTAATCTAAAATAAAAATACAAAATCAGCTTTTAAGAACAACATCCTATATCTAATCTAAAATGAAAATACAAAACCATCCCACAGTGTGACAGTGCCATTACATACATAAAATCAAAAAAAAACATCCTAATCATTCAAGTTAATTCCCAGGCTTGTACTGGTGAGCCCACACTCAAATGATCATACAAAATAGTTAAACCTTCCTTTAAATCCTTAGAACCAAACTGATAGTTTAAGTATCAGAAATTGTTAGGAATTCCCCATTTCGAATTGAAATTAACAATCGATATTCGATTAGAAAGGTTGGTAAATAGTGTGTACATGTGTACGTGCCTAGGTGAGTGTTCTCGTGTCCACACAAGTGGACACGAAGTGTCCAAGCCACCAAAATAGAAATAACAGTGCACAGTGCAGCCAAGCCTCGTGCTGAAGTGTCAATTAGCCTAGGACACGACACAGTGAATCATGGGTCATGTGCACGTGTCAGAGGGTAGAGGGGGTCTAGGGGTACGTGTGTGTCATCCTGAATAGTGTCCTGGTGTCGCGTGTCCCGAGCACGAGACACGTATCAGTGGGGTTTTACACGTGCGTGCACGACAGGCATCGACCGGTGCGAGTGAGATTTCTCACAAACCACTCGATGGTTTGGCCTCAAATTTGGTGTGCGTGCTGTCAGTCAAAGCCCTCAGGTGTGTACAAATTTTTGTGTCAAGACGTGTAGTGTCGTGTCCGCTACAGTGCCCGAGCAGCAAGACACAGCACGGGGGTCTCGTGCTGCGTGTCCGTGTCCCTTTTGGACACGAAAAAGACACGAAAATCCAATCAGTCTTCACAAAATTTTATATACACATATAGAGCAACAAATTCATATAATTAGTTTTACAAAAATCTAAAATAAAATCCTTAGAGGCATTTAATCAAACACCTACAAAATAATACGACACGTGTCCGATACGGGCACCAAACGGACACGAAATCCACCCAAATTTTAGGGACACCTAGGGGACTCCTAGATCTAGCCCTATATGTAAAGAAAACCAAAATTTAAATCAATTTAAAGGGTTTTACCTATATGCGCAAAAAGCTTAGAAAAGCTTCAAATGGGGGATTCCTCCTCTTGATGGCAAAAGCTCCAAATTGACCCAAAGCTGGGATTAAACCCCAAAATCAGAAGATAGGAGAGTATTAGGTTCTAATACAACAAACTAGGATTAAAAAGGAATTAGAATAGATTTATGGGGATTTTTGGAAGGGGGACACATACCTTTCTTTTCCAATGTTGAAATGAATAAAGAAAGAGGCAGGCCCTAGAGAATAAATGTTTATATAAGGTGGGGATCCCTATAGCCAGTCATTTAGGGTTTGATTAGGGTTAGGATTTCTAGTTATGGGCCATGGGCCAAGTCATGATCAAATAAATCATTAAGCCATAAGTCATTTCATGAAACCACAAGCCATGACTTAAATTCACTAAACCAAATCCCCTCATTCTAAAATTAGTTTCTAATGACTAAAAGTAGGTTAACCTAAGTTAGACTAGGGTCACCATGGCTAGGGTTAGCTTCTAGGCTAGTTCACTAGGTCTCAACAAGTCAAGGTCAAACTAGAATTCATCAATTTACTAAATCATCAAATAATTCAAATAAGTCAAAATGACCAAAATACCCCTAGGCTAAAAATGATAATAAATCATCCAAATGACATGGTTAGGCTCTAGGTCATGCAGTCACTAGGGTTTCACTAGCAGCACGTTAAAATCACAAGTCATGACTTAAAACAGTTTTAAAATAATTTAAAAATAATTAAAAATCACAAAAAATCATAATGTGAACTAAATATTAATAATTAATATTTATAAATACAAAATTTTAAAAATACCCTCATTCCAGAAACTGGGTGTTACAATCCTACCCACCTTATAAAAATTTTGTCCTCGAAATTAAGATGATCGCACCTTTCCTAGGTCAAACCCCCAATCAATCAAAGTCGAAGCAACACAATCCTTCTGGTCGTGATTCCACAGTCTCGAACAGGGTAGCTACACTATCTAGCAATCACAAGCAATATCTTGGCAGGTACTAAGGGAAATCACACATAAAAGTGGGGAGGAAAAATGAGAAGGACAAACCTGCTAACCCATCACCTGCAGCGTCGGTCTCCTCGACCGCCATCGCAAAAGCTCTACCCCTCTGGTGCTGAGCTACAGGTGGCCTAGCTCCCTCAAAAGGAGGTGTAATGGGACAATCTATCTTCTGGTGGGCAGCTGACCCACAGAAATAGCAAACCTTCAACCTCTTCCTGCACTGCTCCCAAATGTGTCCCGACTTCTTGCAGTAGGAACAACTGATCGCCTTCGGGTCCTGACCCCGATACTGATGCTGCACCGGCTGAACTTCCACTGGTGCCTGCGTCTGCTGAATCTGCACATGAGGCCACTTGGCCTGGCCTCCGTTGCTGCTGATACCGTGAGCGTCCCGTCCCCTCTTGAGCCTCAGCTTAAGATCATCCTCAGCCAATAAAGCTCCCGTCAAAATCTTTTCGAAAGTGGCATCCCTGTTGCCCTTGGTCAAGGACTTGACTTCCTTGAGCAGACCCTTCCGGAACCTCTGGGCCTTCACCGCCTCGCTCAAGCCCTCTATGAATCTGCTGAGGCGGTCGAACTCCCCAGCGTACTCCTCCACTGACAGGCTTCCCTGAACTAAGCTCTCGAACTGCGACACCAAGGCTCTGAGCGCTGAATCTGGAAAGAACTTCTTCTTGAAGAAGCCCTTGAACTCCTCCCAAGTCTGTCCAGCTACCCCCACCCTGGGGTCTGACTGATACCAGGTGCGAGCAAGATCTCGCATCCAGCTAGCTGCTGCCTCTATCTGGAGATCTGTCGGTATCCGAGCCAGGCGAAAGATCTCCTCTATATGCTCGATCCACTCGTCAGCATACAAAATTCCCTCTGTCCCCAGGAAGTCTCTGGGGCTCATCTTCTGGAACTGCTCTATTCTCGGTGTCCTCGGCTGCTGGATCACTGGTCGAGCTGCGATTGCCGTAAGGGCCAACTCCATGCCCCTATCCGGTTGGGCCTGCTGCTGGTCCACAAACTGCTGGAAGTAGGCGAACATCTGTGCCGCATCCACGTGTCCTGTAGGCGGCGGCTGCTGGAACTGCATCTCTGGGATGACTGGGTCCTGCCTCCGAGCTGATGGAGGCATACCCCCTGCTGCTGCTGCTGAAGTCCCAATATGAGTAGAGGTGGCAGGAGCTGCAGCCTCCTGACCCTGCTGAACTGGCTGAGAGGTGGCAGTCCCCTCTACAGCAACTGCTGTACCAGAGCGATGTGATCGTGTCTCCACCATCCTGAAGACAGATCGAACAAGGAAGTCAATACTGAGCAGGAATCGATATATCAAAGGAGGACAGTTATTTCAAAGAAGGCAAATCAGTACGATATGTAGATTGCATGATTTAAAGCAGAAATTTCCTAACTGTGATTGAGTGCCTCTCCGATAAAGCCTATCTTTCAGTCCTATCGCAGGCTCGCAGCAGTACAACTAAGTTGCGGTACTACCACGATATCGTACTAATACGACTCTCGACCTGCATGGGCCATCACTAAAAACGTGTCACGACCCGCACCCACTGTGAGGGTACGAGTACGTAACAGCGTCCAGCCTACGCCGCAGTGTCGGCGGTAGAACGCTGTTCTAAGTCTCTAACTAACCATCAACTCATGCAGTATATAATGTGCTCATCATGATCAACTCCGAACGGAGGACAAGTATAAGATATGGTGTAACTCAATCACAGTCTAAGCACGATAAGATAACACAAAAATATAACTAAGAAATTAAAGACAACAATAACTACTGAAATAATAACAACATCTGAATAATCTCAAATACATCTCAAGTCTCAATTCTATACAACAAGCTCTAAATGAAAATAAATGCAAGTCTACTAAACTAAATCCCGATCACTCCTGAGTGTCGGGGCCAAAGGTAGCTAAACCATCTCCGGGATAGTAATATGTAGGGCACGTGTCCTCAGGACAATCATCTGTAAAATTTACAACAGGTCCAGTCAGGACAGGAACGAGCACATCTCATCTAGAAAATCCAAGTAAATGACAGAGAACTATAAAGCAATTATAGACAGTTGTATTGATAAAAATGGCAGTTTATATTCAGGTGATGGTAAGAAAGACAGATAAAGTGCAAGGAAAGTAAATAACTAAACAAGAGAAGAATCATAGCAATGAAGACTGTAAAAATAGAACTAGCTGAACCAGGGTAATATGATATAGAGTCCAGACAGCAATGTAGACCAGTGTAACTCCAATGTAAGTCCAGTACAAGATGAATCTAATACAATATGAATCCAGTAAGGGACGATTCCAGTCATAGTGATCAATGATTCTAGGGTGAGTCCAGCATATACTCTAGCAGTGTGTTTTAAAATACCGAGATCGATATGTAAACGGCTATGGGTAATCCGACACATCACACACCTGGCCGGGTGTGAGATGGCTATAATTCCAGTTTGATTCCAGCAAAGGGTGATTCCAGAAATGAGGTATGTCTATATGTCTTACTCTAGTATTTCCCCTCCCAGCAAGTGAATCCAGAAATCCGACACAATGATTCAAGATGAGTCCAGCCAGTAATATGATGATACCAGTAAATGATTCCAGAATGATTCCAGTAATAGAGGCCAGATAATAAATGTGTGTCGTATACATGAATCCAGAATATCCATACATATTGTAACAGAGAATCGCATACAACTATCTAGAACTGAAGTACAGTAATTGACAAGTAAATGAGAGAACTATCAGAGATTGTACTCGCCTGATACTCTGAAAAGAGTAGTAAAATATCAGATATCTGTACCGGAGTCACAATGTCCTAAATAGAGCAGTACAGGTTATAATATATTTAAAATAAGATAATGGAGTCTACGATGCAATCTACATGATTCTAAGTCAATTCTAGGTCAAAGTCAACTCTAAGTCAAACTGGTCAACTGTCTAGGTCAAACTAGGTCCAAGTCAAACTTGGTCAACCCTGGGTCATCCCAAGTCAACTATTCTAGTCAAACTAGGTCAGTTGGTCACATCTGGACTCAATGTTGACTTTTGGTCAACTTCAGTCAATCTTGAACTGTTGGGTCAAACCTTGGTCAACTCTAGGGTGGTTAACTGTCAAGTCAACTCTATAGTAAAGATAACTCAAGTCCACACCATAGACTTACATATCCTAGGAATCCTATTACACATCAATGTATATATATTCTCAATGTTTATAGCCCTAGACATACATATGCCTATCAAACAAAACCACATACATCTAACTATCACATATACCCATCAATTATATATAGTCTAACCTTATATGAGCTTACCACCCATATGTATATATATATATATATATATATAAAAAAAAAAAAAAAAAAAAAAAAAAAAATATATATATATATATATATATATATATATATATATATATATATATATATATATATATATATATATATATAAAATTCAGACCCAAACCTCCCAACCTAGTATATATACAATATATCATGTATCATATATATATCCTCATATATATACACTAAGGCCTATACTCTAACACATATAAGCCTCAACCTATATCCATATACACATTCACATACACTACATACATATGCACATTATCAAGCCAAACCAAGCCTGCCAATAGGCTCAAAAGCTAATCCTATATAATATCTAATACTCAAGCCTTAGACACTATCTAAAATATACACATTCTCAACTATATACAACCACCCTATAATATATATACATCCATCTCATTACCTATATAGCTCCTAATTCCAATTCAATCTCTAACTTAATCCAACCCAATGCCAAACCTGGCCTAGGCAGGGCCTCACTTGCCTTTGCACTCTAGTGCACAGGTCTCACCAATACCCTCCCCCTCTCACTCCACTACTGCTGCCCTTGAAGGGGCAGCCTACTGCCAATGTTTCAGAGACTCAAATACTTAGTATTGACCCAAAGACATATGAACTAGCATCTAACCCATATGTATATCTAAATCTGAAATTCAGGGGGGTTATAGGCATACAAACCTGGGAATACATTCAAGATACTATAACAAATAGGGACTGAACCAAGTTAGGATGGGGAACCCTGGGCTTAAATAGGAAATCAAATGCAATGAGGGAGACAGTGATCAAGAGTGGTGCAGACTGTTAGAATGTGCATGAGTGTTCAGTCATACCTATGTGTCTAATGTGTGACAGAAAAATAAGAAGGAAACCTGTGTGACAGGATCCCATGTGTGTGTGTGTGAGAGATCATTTGTGTTCTCAGATCAGTGGGGAAAAGTGTGGAGAGTGTGTAAGAGTATAAATATGGGTGAAGTGAGTGGAAAGAGTGATTGAGTGAACATTGATGTAATCTCAGGAAACAGGGAAAAATCAGTTTTAAATTCAAACAAATCTCAGTTAAAACTCAGGTCACAGGTTCATCATTTCAGTTATTTCAATGTGTCACAGGGTCAGTTCCTACTTAGTGACATGTGTGTGTAAGAAATTCAACATGGTTTTTTCGGTTTTCAGAAATGAAGGAAATCTTAGATTTTTCAATAATCAAACAAAGTGCCATTACATACATAAAATCATCCCACAGTGTTCAGTCCTCATATCTAATCTAAAATAAAAATAAAAAATCAGCTTTTAAGAACAACATCCTATATCTAATCTAAAATGATAATACAAAATCATCCCACAGTGTGACAGTGCCATTACATACATAAAATCAAAACCAACAACATCCTATATCTAATCTAAAATAAAAATACAAAATCAGCTTTTAAGAACAACATCCTATATCTAATCTAAAATGAAAATACAAAATCATCCCACAGTGTGACAGTGCCATTACATACATAAAATCAAAAAGACAACATCCAAATCAATCAAGTTAATTCCCAGGCTTGTACTGGTGAGCCCACACTCAAATGATCATACAAAATAGTTAAACCTTCCTTTAAATCCTTAGAACCAAACTGATAGTTTAAGTATCTGAAATTGTTAGAAATTCCCCATTTCGAATTGAAATTAACAATCGATATTCGATTAGAAAGGTTGGTAAATAGTGTGTACATGTGTACGTGCCTAGGTGAGGGTTCTCGTATCCACACAAGTGGACACGAAGTGTCCAAGCCACCAAAATAGAAATAACAGTGCACAGTGCAGCCAAGCCTCGTACTGAAGTGTCGATTAGCCTAGGACACGACACAGTGAATCATGGGTCACGTGCACGTGTCAGAGGGTAGAGGGGGTCTAGGGGTACGTGTGTGTCATCCTGAACAGTGTCCTGGTGTCGCGTGTCCCGAGCACGAGACACGTATCAGTGGGGGTTTACACGTGCGTGCATGACAGGCATCGATCGGTGCGAGTGAGATTTCTCACTAACCACTCGATGGTTTGGCCTCAAATTTGGTGTGCGTGTTGTCAGTCATAGCCCTCAGGTGTGTACAAATTTTTGTGTCAAGATGTGTAGTGTCGTGTCCGCTACAGTGCCCGAGCAGCAGGACACAGCACGGGGGTCTCGTACTGCATGGCCATGTCCCTTTTGGACACGAAAAAGATACGAAAATCCAATCAGTCTTCACAAAATTTTATATACACATATAGAGCAACAAATTCATATAATTAGTTTTACAAAAATCAAAAATAAAATCCTTAGAGGCATTTAATCAAATACCTACAAAACAATACGACACGTGTCCGATACGGGCACCAAACGGACACGAAATCCAACCAAATTTCAGGAACACCTAGGGGACTCCTAGATCTAGCCCTATATGCAAAGAAAACTAAAATTTAAATCAATTTAAAGGGTTTTACCTATATGTGCAAAAAGCTTGGAAAAGCTTTAAATGGAGGATTCCTCCTCTTGATGGCAAAAGCTCCAAATTGACCCAAAGCTGGGATTAAACCCCAAAATCAGAAGATAGGAGAGTATTATGTTCTAATGCAAGAAACTAGGATTAAAAAGGAATTAAAATTGATTTATGGGGATTTTTGGAAGGGGGACACATACCTTTCTTTTCCAATGTTGAAATGAATAAAGAAAGAGGCAAGCCCTAGAGAATAAGTGTTTATATAGGGTGGGGATCCCTATGGCTGGTCATTTAGGCTTTAGTTAGGGTTAGGGCTTCTAGTTATGGGCCATGGGCCAAGTCATGATCAAATAAATCATTAATCCATAAGTCATTTCATGAAACCACAAGCCATGACTTAAATTCACTAAACCAAATCCCCTCATTCTAAAATTAGTTTCTAATGACTAAAAGTAGGTTAACCTAAGTTAGACTAGGGTCACCATGGCTAGGGTTAGCTTCTAGGCTAGTTCACTAGGTCTCAACAAGTCAAGGTCAAACTAGAATTCACCAATTTACTAAATCATCAAATAATTCAAATAAGTCAAAATGACCAAAATACCCCTAGGCTAAAAATGATAATAAATCATCCAAATGACATGGTTAGGCTCTAGGTCATGCAGTCACTAGGGTTTCACTAGCAGCACGTCAAAATCACAAGTCATGACTTAAAACAATTTTTAAATAGTTTAAAAATAATTAAAAATCACCAAAAATTATAATGTGAAATAAATATCAATAATTAATATTTATAAATACAAAATTTCAAAAATACCCTCATTCCAGAAATTGGGTGTTACAATTCTAGGTAAACATATCTTCCTATACTAGCATATATCCAGTGGCATCCAGTTATATTTTATTAATGGGTTATAAGAACACGGGGGTGATAGCTCATGAGGCATACTACTCATCTTAAAAGGGTCCAACTAATAGGGTGATTGAACAATATAACCCATATCTCTAGTGTGAGTCATCTTTCTAACCATTATCAAGCACGGAAGAAAAGATAAGAATTTTGGTAGAAAAGAATCAAACAAGAGGCAAATCAAGGCTGTCCAAGCGAGAGTTTGAAAATGGAATTCAATGGAGGAGATTAATTAAGTGGATGAGATCCAAGATTTTAATCCTATATGCAGGCTCATATCGGTACAGTAACGTAACCGAAGTGATAAACTGACCTGCATGGGCCACCACAAAAATATGTAAAGCCTAGTCCCAAAATACTTGGGACTAAGTACGTAGACATGCCAGCTGTACATATATGAAGTATACTCCAATATATGGAACCTTCATATGTATACATAAGCTGTAAGAATACAGTAAACCATGATAACTAAATCTCATCCACAATAAAAAAATAATGTATGATAAAAGTCAATACTGAATTGTTATTTGTACAAAAGTTGGGCGGAGAAAAATCCACTACCAACTACTTCAAATAAGAGAAAATATACAAGGAAATGATCAATAAAGATGGTAAGACGAACCAAGAGCAATCATCTTTGAAGGAATGGAGAGGATCACGGCCTTGGCTAGAACACCTATGAAAAGTCATAAAGCACACACCTGGAGAGATCACCAGGTCCTCAGAGGGACGTAACAAGATACAAGAAGAACATGCCATATAAACTGTGATATATAATAGAAAATAAAGGGATACATGCAATAGGGTGCCTACCAGTTCTACAGTGATAATGTAGTTAAGAACAACCCTTCAATGCATAGGCACTCTGGCTACAGGTACAGAAAACTCAGGTACGGTCCCACCAGGATACCAGGGACCTCAAAGTATAACATTCATCGAATGTCAGAGGCCAGCAGGATCTGGAATAGGAAAGTACATATATGGCCCCTACGTTAAGGAACTGTCCACACCACCCAATTCCTAGTAGGGTCACATCCATGACCTATAGGAACCTCTAGTAATTGCCAAGTCCACTAGCATGCAATTCTATTGGCAGTTACTCCTAACCGTTGCATGTCTCATACGTATCGGTAGCCGGCCGACTACGCGAGTACGTATCCTACATGTGACTCACAACTCGTGATGATCAAGTGTCAAGGCCGTATGAGATATACCAATATCTCATCATCAATGGGTGGTCACTAAGCTAAGTCAATGCAAGAGAGTAATACAAAAGCAAGTAAACGACCGATATAGTCGCTTGCACCCAAGTGTGACTTGGACGCACAGTGATATAATACTAACAACC
Source organism: Iris pallida (assembly GCA_029216955.1). NCBI lineage: Eukaryota > Viridiplantae > Streptophyta > Magnoliopsida > Asparagales > Iridaceae > Iris > Iris pallida. The sequence continues at coordinate 28,780 of JANAVB010020478.1, forward strand.
GATAAGTAATGCTAAATATAACTAACTGAAAATAAGATAAAGTAAATCACAGAGTAAGGTGGCAAGGTATATTGCTTGGCGGTGCGGGAATGGCAATCCAACAATCAAGTACGTCAGCAATGAATATCAAAATCCACGAACGGCTCTGGATATTGAAACAAATATCAAGAATGTTCCCGTTGTAAAAGATATATCTAGAAAATGCCTGTCCAAAAGTCCAATTCTGGAACTGGGCAAAATCATAATTTTGGGTCAAAATGATGTCCATTATTGGACCCATTTTGCACCGAAATGTGCACCAATGTCTATGGTTTCTAAAGTCGTCAAACTACATGTCTACGAGTCCGATTTGAGGAGACAAATCCAACCATATGTCCAAAGTTGGATTTCGGCGGGCCGTGCACAATTTTGCCCGTTGGAACGGATCGCGGGCCCTCAAAATAGGCGTTCTGGTCGACCTTCTCAGCATCGGACCAAACTTAGCACACAGAACCAAAATTTTGATACGGTCCTACTGGAGCAAGTTTTGTCTCGATACGACGAACGTACACAAATTTATGGCAAAGTTTGCAAAAGGTCGATACGGGGGTATCTCGACGGATACACACTGATTTCGTCGTGTCCACACAACGAAATCAATTTTCGTCAGTTTTCACACGTCGACAACATCCATATGCGCCTTTCGATGTATGTAGTATGTGACCACGTCGCCTGGTTTGTCGGGGCGGACTCCGTATCGGTAAAATTTATTGTTTTGAAAACTATTTTCTCTTAACTCTCACCCTAGTTTTCTCGATAATTAATAAACCAAAATTTAAACTAAAACAAGATTTCATAGCTGTTTACGTTGTCCGTAGGATTGTTTAAGTAGTTCCCTAAACTTGTCAATGAATTGCCCGTAACTAGCCTTCCAATTAGGGGGTTTGGGGCTGTTTCATGTTCTATTTTGACAAGTCTTTGCCTCGACTTTGTGTCGATTTAACAGTCCATCGATGGCAGATACCAACGAACTATTTGCACAGAGCCGAAGATGGTTAGGTCAAGGATGCACCTGTGAAATCGGTTCAGGGAAGGAACGCTAGTACACGACGAAACATCTCTGTGAAGTTGGCCCAAAAACTGCTCGCTACTACTATGGTGGCGTTGTCGCGCATATGCGCGCACGTGTTAGGCCCGCGACCACCTGCGGTGGCGTGCGCGCACAGTCCAGGGTAGGTCGCCAAGCTTAGGTGAAGGTCGGGGTTGGCGAGGGTAAGAAGTTCGATTCTGGTTTTTTTTTTTTAGGGTTTTGCGATGTTTATGGAGAAGGAGAGGCTCGACCTGGGCTTTTTAGCCGCGGGACTAAGTGGTCAGGCTTATGCAATACTGTTCCCGCAAGGGAACAGTGCATGCCCTATTTTATATATATATAATATATATATATATATATATATATATATATATTATATATAGATATATATATATATTATAATATATAATATTTTTTTTCCTTTTCCTTTTCTATTATTTTTTTTTCTTTTTTATTCTCTTTTCTTTATAAACCAATAAGCAAAATAAAAACTAACTAAAATAAAGTTTTAAATAATTATCTCTATTTAAAATATCATAATCTAATATTATCTTATTATTACTTCAACAAGAAAGCTTATATAATTTTAAAAAATGCAAAATACCTCCCAATATATATATATATATATATATATATATATATATATATATATATATATATATATATATATATATATATATATATTATATATTTATAATATATTCTTTATATAAATACATATATATATATATATATATAATAATATATATTATTATTATTTATTTATTTATTTATTTATTTATTTATTTATATAAAGAATATTTATATATATATATATATATATATATATATATATATATATATAATTGGGAAACCACCATTTTATTCAATAAGGCCGAACGGCCGAACCTTTACAATTATACCAAAAGGCACAAATGTCGAAGCCTAAATACGTATACAGACAAAAGAAGAGGCGAACAGAAGCAAAACGGCTAAGCCGAGGAAAGGAGGGAGTTCCAGAAGGTCACACTGCCGTGCCTACAGAGGGGTTTCCGCTTGTGGCATTGGCGAATGATGTCCCAAGTTAGCTGTTCCGCGCTGAATTGATGGCCTTCGTATCTCGCCTTGTTTCGATTTTTCCAGATGACCCACGTGGCAGCTGCTGCAACTATCTGGTGGCCGTGGGACGCAGAGGCCCAGGTGTCCATGAGATGGTGAAAGTTTTTGCCTCCATGGGGCAATCTGCAACGCTGGAAAAGAGCACTCCAGACCTTGACCGGTAGGTCCCCCTGACTGAGGATGTGGTTGGCTATTTTCGATTGTCGATCCGAGCAGCACGTGCATGCAGAGGCGAGGCTGAACCCGATGGCATTGAGCTTGTCGTCAGTGGGGAGGATATTGCGTAGGGCTCTCCAGATGAGGAAAGACCACTTCTTGGGGATGCATATCTGCCAAAAGGAGGCAATAGTAGGAGACGTGGCCGTATTACCCAGGATGACATTTCTGGCAGTCTTAACCGAGAAGGCGCCAGAACCGTAGTGCGACCACAAGAGCTTATCGGCATCCGGATCGATCCTCAAGCAGCTGCGACGAATGAGGTCGATCGCATCGGGCCCAGCCCAAGACCTGACTTTACCCCAATCCCAAGAGTTATTAGGAGGGTCCCAAAGATCCTTGATAGTGCTATTTTTGGGGGCCACCGGGGTGGAGGTTAGCAGGAAGTCGCCAATCCAGCGTTCCATGAATGGTGAGGCATCCCCGATGCCCACCGTAAGGCGGATAGCTGGTTCGACAAGGGTCCGACCGTGAAGAATGCGACGCCAGGCTGCGGATGATCTGCTGTTGGCAGTAGCCGTAGATGGGTGGATGTGCTTGAAATATCTGGCCTTCATGAACCTGGACCATAAGTTCTTGCTGGTACGAAGCGTCCACCACAACTTCATCGAGAAGGCGTTAACAATGTGAGAGAGTTTGGTAAAACCCAAACCCTCCATATCCGTGGAGCGAGCCATGGTATCCCAACTGGCCCAGTGGTGCTTCTCATGGCCGCCGCTGTGACCCCATAGAAAATTACTGAAGATGCTCTCGATGTAGGAAAGGACTTTCTTGGGAGGTGAGCACGCTGCCAGGGTGTAGATGGGAATGGAGGTGAGGATGTGGTTGATGAGAATAATCTTGCCGCCTGGAGATAGGGTGGCATTGTGCCAGCCTTCGAGCTTTTTCCTGATTCGTTTAGTCAAACTCTCGAAGATCCCGGCGTTGGATTTTCCATACACGAGAGGGCACCCAAGGTAGAGGAATGGAGGGTGTTTGATAGAGAAAGATGTGGTGGTCGAAATGCTATTCGCTTGCTCTCTCTTGATCTTGTGGTGGGTGTAGATGACGCTCTTATCCGGGTTGATCTTCTGACCAGAGCACTTTTCATAGATTTGGAGCGTCTTGTGGTTCCACCGACCCAATGTCCCCGGCTGAGAAAATGAGGATATCGTCAGCGAATGCTAGGTGGGTGATGATTGGACAGCCGCTGGCCGTATGGTAGTGCTAAAAATTGGGGGTATTCGTCATTTTGTTAAGGTTTCTGCTCAAAGCGTCCGCTGTAATGATGAAGATGGTAGAGGATAGCGGATCCCCTTGCCTGACCCCTCGGGTTGATTTAAAGAACCCATCCGCTTGGCCGTTGATAACCGTGGAGAACCACGAGTTGCTGATAGATCTCCACACCACGTTGGTCCAGGTTTCGGAGAAGCCGAAAGCCCTGAGGACCCAGATCATAAACTGCCAGTCTAGTCTGTCGTAGGCTTTTTCCATGTCTAATTTGATAGCAATGTTGCCCCCTCTGGCCGGAAATTTCATACAAGTGACTAACTCTTGAGCTAGCATGATGTTGTCTTGGATATTTCTCCCCCGAACGAACCCGCTCTGCTCCTCCGAGATGATCTTGGGAAGAAGGCCTGCCATTCGGGAAGCGATAATCTTGGAGATGATCTTGTTAGTAAAGGTACAAAGACTGATGGGGCGAAAGTCGCGAAAAGTCTCTGGGTTGTCTTTCTTTGGGATGAGGATGAGGTTGGTGCTCGATATGGCTCTGGGATAGGTGGCTCCTTGGAGGAAGGCGGAGGTCGCATTGTGGATGTCAGACTTGATGATATCCCAGCACGTGCGAAAAAATACCCCCGAGAATCCATCTGGCCCTGGGGCACTGTGCTCGTCGAGGGCCCATACAGCAACTTTCACTTCTTCCTCAGAGGAAGGCTGTTCAAGCAGGTGATTGTCGGTGTCACTGATAAGGTGGGGAACCCCGTCCAAAAGGTGTTATCTTTAATAATCATCTCCTTGGAAAAATGTTTGGAGTAGAATTTCGCGACCTCCGCTTGTATACCCTTTTGATCGGAGATGCTAGTGCCGTTGTCAGTGGCAATCTGATGGAGAGTGAGTTTTTGTCTCCGTCCGGTTACGCAGGCGTGGAAGAAACTGGAGTTGTTGTCCCCCTCGCTGTCCCATTTGATCCTGGCTTTCTGCTTCCAAAAGTCGGTTTCGATCTTAAGTCTGAATTTGAGGATAGCTTTGGTGAGATTCAGCGCTTTCCGGGTATCAGGCGTGCAATTGGCCATGTAATTCGCTTCAGCCCTGGTTACGTCGTCTTCCGCCTCACGAATGGCTTGAAAGATATCCCCGTAAGCTTGCTTGCTCCAAGCTGTCAAATATATATATATATATATATATATATATATATATATATATATATATATATATATATATATATATATATATATATATTTTATATATATATATATATATATATATATATGTATATTGTAAAATAAATAAGTGTACTCATTTGTGTCCATAAGATATCCCCGTAAGTACTTATAAATAAGTGTACTTATATATATATATATAAAAAAATAAATATATATATATTTTTTTTTTTTTTTTTTTTTTAATATATATATATATATATATATTTATTTTTTTATATATATATATATATATATATATATATATATAAGTACACTTATTTATTTTACCTTATGGACACAAATGAGAAAGATTGTTTTAAACATAAAATGTCATAATCTTCATAAGAACTAATTATTGTAAGAACAATATTGTATTCAAAAAAAATTATTTTTATACATTTCTTTCTTCGATCAATGTATTTCAAAATAACCTGTTTAAAGATTTTAATTCAATTATTAATTCAATTGACAACATAATAAAAATCAATAAAATTCCTAATTTCGAAAATATTTTCCTAAAATATTTTAGTACAAACCATTTGTACCATTTTATTTAGTGGTATCTATAATGTTGCAATTCTTACTATTTGTAATATAAACAAAATATATATCAGATTTTAAATCAAGCTTTATTTATATAAAAAAAAATGCTGTCAGATATATTGATTGAAAATTAAAAATAAAAATCCTCAAAATATTTAAGAGTTTTACACTACGGCTCATGGGAAGTTACTTACCTACAGCAAGAGAGAGAAGTAAATTGCAGGACCAGTACCTACAGTACCAGTGCCAAATCCTTGCTTGCGCTCATCCCAACTCCTGAGACACCTACACCACCATCCACTTCAGGTGATATCATTCCTCCTACTCCTCCCACACTACTATCTGTATGGAGGACCACTCGCAGCAATACGGGAAATCCTCCAGACAGATATGGTTGGAATCTTGCTCAGTTTGTTTCTTGTGACCATATCTCTTCTTCTCATGGAGCATTTATAGCATCTTTGGATTGTATTACTGCACCTAACAATTGGCAGGTTGTCAAGAACGATCTAAAGTGGAAAGCGGTAATACACGAGGAGTTGGGAGCACTTGAGAAGAACCACACTTGGGAGCTGGTGAGACTGTCGGAGGAAAAGAGAGCAGTCGGATGCAAGTGGGTTATTACCGTGAAGCAGAACCCAGATGGACAGGTTAAGCACTACAAAGCTCGACTAGTGGCGAAAGGATACAGCCAGACATACGACATCGACTATAACGAGACGTTTGTACTAGTTGAAAATATGAGCACTATCATGACCCTGATCTTTTAGCAGCGAATGGTGGATGGAAGCTACATCAACTAGTCGTGAAGAATGCATTTCTTTACGAAGATCTAGTGGAGGAGGTATACATGGATATACCACCAAGGTTTGGCACCAATCAAACAGCAGGCAAGGTCTGCAGACTGAAGAAGTCCCTCTATGGACTGAAGCAAGCTGCTCGAGCGTGGTTTGACAGATTCAGGAGAGCTATGATAGGGATGGAATATCAGTAGATCAATGCTGATCACACTTATTCTTCAGAAGGAGTGGAGGCTATATCACCATACTTGTGGTGTATGTCGACGACATGATTATCATGGGAGATGATGAGCAGGAGATCGCCCGACTCAAAGGGAAGCTTGGTAAGGAGTTTGAGGTGAAGGACCTTGGTCTTCTTCGCTACTTCCTTGGGATTGAGATCACTCGAGACGCAGAGGGCATTGTTCTCTCTCAGAGAAAGTATGCACTGGACCTTCTCACAGTGACAGGAATATTGGGGTGCAAACCTGCAGCGACGTCGATCGATCAGAGGTTCAAGTTGAACGCTGAGACTGGAGAACTAGTTGACTGGGACAGATACCAGAGACTGGTAGACAAGTTGATCTATTTGAGCCAAATACGTCCTGATATATGCTTACAGTTAGTGTGGTGAGCCGCTACATGCATGACCCACAGAAGGGTCATATGGACGTAGTGTACCAGATTATGAGATACTTGAAGGGTACCCTCGGGAAGGGACTGATGTTCAGGAAGAATAATCACGTGGGAATCGAGGGCTACTTTGATTCTGACTGGGCTAGTTGTGCTGATGATAGTAGGTCTACCTCGGGATACTGTATATTTTTAGGAGGCAACTTGGTCTTTTCGAGGAGTAAGAACCAGTCAGTGGTAACCAAATCGACAGCTGAAGCGGAGTACAGATCTATGGCCTTGGGAGTTGCAGAGTTACTTTGGATGAAGAATATGCTGGTGGAGCTGAAGCTGAATAAAGGAGCCAAGATGAAGCTGTAGTGTGACAACCAGTCAGCTATTAGTATTGCCAACAATCCAGTACACCATGACAGGACCAAACACATCGAGTTCGATAGGTTCTTCATCAAGGTGAAGTTGGTTAGTGGGCTACTGGAGCTAAGCCACGTTCCAACCAAGGATCAGGTGTAACACCCAGTTTTCCAAATGAGAATAATTTTGAAATTTATAATTTTGATTAATCTTAAGATTTAACTCATGTTGTGATTTTTGGTAATTTTTTTAATCGATTTAAAACTATTTAAAATGTTGAATTATGATTTTGATGGTTAACTAGTTAATCCCTAGTTTTGCTAAGCTTAGAGACTAACCATGACCATGGGGACCTAACCATGTGATTAGAATAACTATTTACAATTTTTTAGGCTAAGGGTATTTTGGTCATTTCGTGATTTTTGAATTATTTAGGATTTTGAATAATTGGTGAATTTTAGTTATTTTAATAATATTTAAATTGATGTATTATGATTTTGGTCATTTTTCATATTTTAATATTTTAGGAAAATTTTATTTTTAATATTGTTTTTATTGGATTTGTTTAGTCGAGTCTGAGTTTCGTCTCGTTCCGACTTGTATTGTGACCCGGGTAACTTGAACTCTAGATGGGATCCAATATTAAGTTAAGCATGGTTCACAAGACCCAACATTAAGTTAGTTAATTAAACTAATTTTTATCATGTTAGAATGGTTAAGTTAGAGACTCAAAACGAGATCATTTTGACCTCAAACTTGAACCTAGTCTAGACTTAACCATATGAGACTAGAGAGGGGCAATTAGGACATTTCCCATTAGCCCTAATGGACTCTTTATGGCAGCCACCTTTAGGAGAGAATGATTCATTTCATTCATTACAATCTTGCCTCTTTTATTTTCCTTTTGTTCTTCCCCAATTTTAGAGAGCCTTCCCATTGATTTGATCTCCAAATCAAATCATTCCTTCACCAAACCTTCTCTCAATTATTCCCATTCTCCAAGGGAAGGGTGCTACCAAGGATTGGAAGAGGAGTGCAAGGAGGAGTGTCCACTTTGAGGGATCTTCGTATCGGAGCCGTGTCCTAAAGGATTTTATTGGGATTCCACTCCCAATAGGTAAAACCCATCCTCTAAATCGATTTCCTTTGCATATAAATTAGTTTTGAATCCGTAGGATCCATCCTCATGCATGTGTCCCATTTAGATTCAAATTTGAGGCTATTTGGAGCTCTCTTGAGGATTTTAGATATGTGTCTTGTGTCCTACTTGATAGATCCCAAATTAGGACACCCCATGTGTATGTATGTATGATAATAGTTTAAATAGAAATTTAAATTTAGTTTTATAATGGTTAGAGCGTGGATTGATCTTAGTTAGGATGGTTAGAATGAGTTTCATTTGGATACCTATGTTTGTATCCAAGTATCTTGGCCTATATGTGTTCTTTTGTCAAATCCGTCATTATTTTTATCCACGTTTTTATTAACCAAAGCAACTTAGAAATGTCATAACTTTTAGCTTAGAACTCCGATTTATATCCCTTTTTTTAAAAGAACCGTATCGAAGTTAGCTTTCCAAATATATTTCATAATCCAAATTATTTCTGTAACTTTCTGTAGAATTATTTGAGTGACAGCTGTACGAAAAACGAACGTGTTTCGGTATTATCGCAATTCCGGGAGCTTCCGGACACGAAAATGCGATCCGTTTAAAGTTTCGGAAAGTTAACACAAAGGGCTACGACATACTTTAATCCTAGAATTTAGTGAATGCCCAATTGGTACAGTATTGGTTTTAACTAGAAGAGTGACTATACGATATATGCATTTTGTGTAACCTATGAGCCTATGTAGTATGGATATTAAATGAATATAGAGTTTGTAATGCATGATATGTTAGATGAATGAAATGATATATATATGATATATATTCTCTTTACATTAATGTATATATGGTTGAATGCAAGCATGTAGGAATGCAATTAATATAATGCATATAAGCAATGCATGAATGAAAGAATGATATACAATGTATGCATGAAAGTATATAATGAATGCTAGATATGAATGCAAGATATATATGTATGATAGATATGAATGCATAATGTATAAATATTGTAATGCAATATATAATGATAACATGTATGGTAATATAGAGTATATGATGCAAGCATGAATAAAATAAGGAAATACATGTATAAAGGTAATATAGAATGTAATATATGAATACAAGCATGCAAGATAATGTATTGTATCCATATATGATGTATTCAACTTAAAGATAATGTAATATATGAAAGGAATGAATGATAATATATACATGATATGTAAGGTAATGCAAGGTATGAAATATATAATGTGTGCATGTTTGTATGTCTCTATGTTAATGTATGAAATGATATGAATATACAATGTATGCATATGTATAAAACATGTAGGTAATGCATAGATGCATGAATGAAATGAATGTTTGCAATATGTTAATATAAATACAAGTATCTAATATGCATGAATGTAAGTATAATATAATACAAGTATACATGTATGAATCATGTAAATGTAATATACATGATATGTATGTATGCATGTATATAAGGTAAGTATGTATGTATGTATTTCTATAAACTGAGTTAACCTATAACCTTTTACACACATGCAGTCATACACCCTTTGACATCATGTATCCCATGTCACATACACCTACCTATCACTAAATTTTAGAACATTAACACATATCCTTTCACACACATGCCAAACACACACATACTCACTTACTCTTTTACCTCTCTTTCTCTCTCTCTCTATATATATATATATGTATGTGCCTATATATATAGCTTTCCTATATGTAAAAATATATATATATATATATATATATATATATATATATATATTATATATATATATATATATATATATATATATATATATAGCTTTCATATATATATCTATGTATATGAATATGTAAATAGTGATGCATATATATATATATATTATTATATATATATATATATATATATATATATATATATATATATATATGTGTGTGGTATGTACATATAGGTAGCCTATATGTTATGAGTGTACTAATATATTAGATATATATATTGTTATGTGTATATGTGTTTGTGGTTTGGCTTAGGCATGATATAGCCTATAGCCTAGGGCTCTTAGCCTATGGTGTGTCTGTTTGCCTAGTGAGATTTATGTAAACTTGTTTAGTCTTGATTAGGCCTAGAATATACTAGTTAGACTGTATAGACTTGTTTGGTTTAGGTTTGACCTAGTTGACCTAGTTTGACTAGTCTAGTTGACTAGAGTTGACCAAGGTTGACTTTAGCCTAGATTGCCCCAAACTTCATGTAGATGCATTGTACCAGTCTATTTCCTTATTTTAGACTTGTTGTGACTTTTACTGTTCTATTAGATAGACACCATCCTCGGACAGTATATCTCTTCGACATTCAGGATACCAGACGAGTACATTCTCTGATATTTCATATCCTGCTTAGAATTAATTTTAGGCTTTAAATACTTTACTTGATACTGTCCTTGGTCACACGGATTGGTACTATATGGATCCTTTTTTGAGATGTTATCCTTCAGGAGCATCGGATATTACATGTTCTGTGCGTTTCACTTACATTGTGTATCACTATGCTTCTTCTTGTTCATTGATCATTGTACTGTCATGATCACAGAGTCTCCTTGAATCTCCCATTTATGGCATTCCTAGAATCACCCATTTATGGGCATCCATGTATCACCCCTTGTGGGCCATTGCATGGAATCATAACATAACCTGGCTGGATCCTTGTGTATTGATTGGGGGTACGGAGGAGTAGAAGTGGACATGTGAATATTATCCAAGTAGTGTGCTCGGATCTTTTCGTAGTGTAGCATCATCAATCTTCTATGCCATTTACTGTCTATATTGTACCTGACTCACTAGCCACTGTTAGTTCTCTATTGTATAGTAGATATTTCTATTACATTGTTCTCTCTCTCTGTTTACATACTGTATTTCCTTCAGTACCTATATCTTACTTACTGCATGATTTATTTTCTAACCTGCTATGAACTGTTGAGATGTATGTGCTCGCTCCTGTCCTGACTGGACCTGTTGATAAATTTTACAGATAGCCTGGAGGTTGCATGCTAGCCTAAGGAGACACAGTAGAGGTCGTATAGATAGTTATTCAGTTGTCTTGAGTTGTATTTATTTTATGGATACTGTATTTGCTTTGAGATGTATTTCTGGGTTTGTATCTTAGACACTTAGACTTCTATCTGCTGTATCTCTTTGGATTTCATGTTTTATCTATCTTCCATATGCTCTACCTTAGATGTGATTGAGTTTTACATTCTGCTATGTCACCCACATTCGGGGAGTATAAACTGCTTAGCCTTATACTGTTAGATGCATGAGACCTAGGACAGCGTTCTACCGCCGACACTGCGGCGTAGGCTGGACGTACCCACGTCTCGTGCCCTTACTCTAGGGTACGGGTTGTGACACATTTTTAGTGGTGGCCCATGCAGGTCGAGAATCGTATTAGTGCGATTTTGTAGTAGCACAACGACTTAGCTGTACTGCTACGAGCCTGCTATAGGATATAGAAATTAAGATGTTAGTATGAGAGGGATACTCAATCACTGATAGGCTTCTTTGAGAGATTCCTGGGATGACCCTGAGAATCTCATTTTGAACTCTGATTTAAACTCCCTTTCGCTTATTTGATTCACCTTTTTCCTTGATTTGAATTTGATTTTGGTGGATTCATTGTGGAACTTTGAATCCTGGTATTAGTTGATGATTTTTATAAAATTTTGTAGTTGTTGATTTTAATTTTGTATTTAATATTTTTAAATTCAAGGCACTCAATCACACTTAGGATTCTTGAGAGATTCCTGGGACGACCCTGAGAAACTCATTTTTGATCTTCAATTGGAATTCCTTTTTCCTCTTGTTTGGATTCACCCATTTCTTGATATTGAATTTGAGCTTGATGGGTTCATCTCGTTTGAACAGATGATAAAAGAACGATCTTCATTACTCCTTCTTGCCATTATTTTCTTGCATTCTTATTTTCTTCTTATCTTAACTCTGTCTAATTACACCATCACCCATATCTTATCATCCCTACCAGATGTACCTCGAAACCCTTGAATATTCATATCTTTTGCCAGGAAAAGACTGAAGAAGTGATGTGAATCATGTAGCTCAGAGGAGACATAACTGATTATTATATGATGATCTAGAGGAAATCAAAATGTGGAGTGTTCAATATTGAAACCTTGAGATAAAATGTGTAAAGGTCTCGAATAGAATCAAGAGATGTACACTACCAATCTGGAAACAATCACTTAGGAAGATTTTGGGGTTTGAGATAGTTTATAGGTGTATTCAAACTGATGAGGATATCAAGGTCAACCTAGATTGAAACCTCGAAACTCTGGTTATTGATTCTTGGAAAGTTTTACCCTAAGGCTATATAGAAGGTTTAATAGAAGAAATTAATTGCATTTATAAGGATATTGAACAAGATATTGCAAGGAAATGACTAGGGATAGCGGGAACATAAAGTTATAGAAATTTAGAGATTGTTGTAGAATTTTTTTTAGGATAATATTCAAAGGTGTATGTCGAAGAAATACGGAAGTTGATTTTATGATGGAGGATAAGTTTTGTAAGGCCTAGAGGTATTTAAATTAAATAACACGAGGAGAACCATTTGAACAAGTTCAAGGAATTCGTAAACGGGATTTAGAGGTTTCGGGCCAAATTTAAGGCAAGGTGAAAGAATTTGGAAATTTGAATAAATGATTAATGTTGATTCCTAAGTGTGAAGGCTATGCTTCATGAGTAATGTTTGGAAATTGGAAATTGCCTACGGTAGTCATGGTAAAGGCTTAGGTAGAGGTTAAATTTTTATATGGAGACTGGTGAGGTAAGGATACGATTGGCAAGTTATGACCAGATGAGCTTAAGGGTATCAGAAACAGATGATTAACTTGATCTTCCTTATCTTGTGCATTTATTTACCACCTCTTGAACCCCCACTTTCTATTTGAGATCATTTGACGTTCCTTATCGTGACCTTGACATTCGAAATGTAATACTAGCTGTTACCCTCCAACAAATCTTATAGCAAGACCTAGACGAACTCACCTTCGTGTAGGTATATCATGTCCCACTAAATCCGTCTCCTTGTACTCTATTTTCTTGATATGATTTTCTGGTCAAATGGCTAAACTATAACCTCTACCATGATACTGAATTATTTCTGATTTTAATTAGAGATCCAGCCTTGACTCAATTCCTTCGATCCGACATGTGATGATGTTTCTGCTTGATTCCTTAAATGCTTAACCTTGTACCTTAACTTGATTGCTTGACCCATTTAGTTAAGAATCTGGACTATGTATCTTCGTTCATCACTACCACCCTTACTTATATCCTATGCTGCTAATTATCCTTAGTTTTACAAGCTTATCCTTTTCGAGCTTGATCATGACATATCTTATTGGGTGCGCACCCACTAACATATTGTCTAATCAGAACCGGCGTATGATGGTCTGATCAACCTATTGCGTTTTGGTTCGCTTTTTATATTAATCTACGTGGATCGAGACATAGTTAAACTTGCCCTAGAATCTTATCCGCAACAGCCTTGACAATTTTCCTTGGAATTATTTTTATCGCCTATGAACCTCGTATTCGTATCCAGTTGAATTAAATTTAATTATGACCTGGATCTTCATCATTGGATGCTCGTGCTCATACTTGATTTCATTGATTCCCCATCTTGCCCAAATCTCGAATTATCCCGAAATTGATCAACTTAGATCTTGTTAAGACAAAAATCTATTTGTGATTTTTGTGCCTAAATTTCAATTTTTACCATTTCATGGAATAGTAACCTTTTAATAATTTCTCAGTTGTTTGTTAATGACTAATTTCTTATATAGGATGGTAACAACCTTACAACCTTGATGGTTGTTGTTCCCTTACCTTCCCAATTAGGACACCCTAGATTGCTTGTGTGTTGATACATAGTACTATTTTGACCTAGAATGACCAGTGCACCTAGGTGAGACTTCCAACTGCAACAGTATGCCCTGACCCTGTATGCTATTCCTTCAAATTGTATGGTTTAGATAAAATTCTTAGGACCTTGATTGTCGGGAAATAGGGATGTTACCCCCATTAGTATCAACTGTGGATATATATAGGTTAGTCCTTGATGTGGGGAATATGTGTTTATAAACCTATAGCTTATGAGATTTATAGTATCAGCCCTGATAGGATTGGAAAGTTAAGAGCTAGCCTATTATATAGTTTCTCTTTTTGCTAAATTCTGGTTACCAACATTAGGTAGCTAGCATAGGTAAAATCCTAAGAAGTTGACCAGCGAATGACCAAGTACTAGGATGTTGAAAAAATTGACTAGTGATTGACCCTTGACTATGTTTGACCTAAAAGGGGGTACGATCATCTTAATTTCGAGGACGAAATTTTTATAAGGTGGGTAGGATTGTAACACCCAGTTTTCCAAATGAGGATAATTTTGAAATTTTATAATTTTGATTAATCGATAATAAAATTTAACTCATGTTGTGATTTTTGGTAATTTTTTAATCGATTTAAAACTATTTAAAATGTTGAATTATGATTTTGATGGTTAACTAGTTAATCCCTAATTTTGCTAAGCTTAGAGACTAACCATGACCATGGGACCTAACCATATGATAGAACTATTTATAATTTTTTAGGCTAAGGGTATTTTGGTCATTTCGTGACTTTTGAATTATTTAGGATTTTGATTAATTGGTGAATTTTAGATTATTTTAATAATATTTAAATTGATGTATTATGATTTTGGTCATTTTTCATATTTTAATATTTTGGAAAATTTTATATTTTTAATATTGTTTTTATGGATTTGTTTAGTCGGGTTTGAGTTTCGTCTCGTTCCGACTTGTATTGTGACCCGGGTAGCTTGAACTCTAGATGGGACCCAATATTAAGTTAAGCATGGCTCACAAGACCCAACATTAAGTTAGTTAATTAAACTAATTTTTTCATGTTAGAATGGTTAAGTTAGAGACTCAAACTAGATCATTTTGACCCCAAACTTGAACCTAGTCTAGACTTAACCATATGAGACTAAGAGGGGCAATTAGGATATTTTCCTTAGCCCTAATGGACTCTTTATGGCAGCCACCATTAGGAGAGAATGATTCATTTCATTCATTACAATCTTGCCTCTTTTATTTTCCTTTTGTTCTTCCCCAATTTTAGAGAGCCTTCCCATTGATTTGATCTCCAAATCAAATTTCCTTCACCAAACCTTCCCTCAATCATTCCCATTCTCCAAGGGAATGGTGCTACCAAGGATTGGAAGAGGAGTGCAAGAAGGAGTGTCCACTTTGAGGGATCTTCGTATCGGAGCCGTGTCCTAAAGGATTTCATTGGGATTCCACTCCCAATAGGTAAAACCCATCCTCTAAATCGATTTTCTTTGCATATAAATTAGTTTTGAATCCGTAGGATCCATCCTCATGCATGTGTCCCATTTAGATTCAAATTTGATGCCATTTGGAGCTCTCTTGAGGATTTTAGATATGTCTTGTGTCATACTTGATAGATCCCAAATTAGGACACCCCATGTGTATGTATGTATGGTAATAGTTTAAATAGATATTTAAATTTAGTTTTTAATGGTTAGAGAGTGGATTGATCTTAGTTAGGATGGTTAGAATGAGTTTCATTTGGATACCTATGTTTGTATCCAAGTATCTTGGCCTATATGTGTTCTTTTGTCAAATCCGTCATAATTTTCATCCATATTTTTTATTAGCCAAAGCCACTTAGAAATGTCATAACTTTATCTTAGAACTCTGATTTATCTCCTATTTTTTAAAAGAACCGTATCGAAGTTAGCTTTCCAAATATATATTTTAATCATCCAATTCTTTATGTAACGTTCTGTAGAATTATTTGAGTGTCAGCTGTATGAAAAACGAACGTGTTTCGGTATTTTTGCGATTCCGGGAGCTTTCGGACACGAAATGTGATCCGTTTAAAGTTTCAGAAAGCTAACCAAAGGGCTATGACATACTTTAATCCTAGAATTTAGTGAATGCACAATTGGTACAGTATTGGTTTTAAGTAGAAGAGTGACTATACTATATATGCATTTTGTGTAACCTCTGAGCCTATGTAGTATGGATATTAAATGAATATAGAGTATGTAATGCATGATATATTAGATGAAATGAATGATATTTAGATGATGAAAATATATATTAGATGAATGAAATGATATATATATATGATATATATTCTCTTTACATTAATGTATATATATATATATAGTTGAATGCAAGCATGTAGGAATGCAATTAATATAATGCATATAAGCAATGCATGAATGAAAGAATGATATACAATGTATGCATGAAAGTATATAATGAATGCTAGATATGAATGCAAGATATATATATATAATGAGATATGAATGCATAATGTATAAATATTGTAATGCATATATAATGATAACATGTATGGTAATGTAGAGTATATGATGCAAGCATGAATGAATGGAGGAAATACAAGTATATAGGTAATATAGAATGTAATATATGAATGCAAGCATGCAAGATA
>JANAVB010020479.1:0-12500 GCA_029216955.1 Iris pallida
CGATCTCCAGCTTCTCCCATCTTGCTCCGCCGCGTCCTCGCCGCGCACAGCGCAGCGTCCATCGAATTTCCCACCCCGTGCTTCACCGCTGGTGGAAACCCTCTCCGTGTTCTCGACGCCCAGCCTCCGCCAGCCCGCGGCACAGCCCCACCGTCTCCCCTTCGCCGCGACCGCGGCCACCTTCACCGAATCTCTCCGCACATCTCCGCCTCACGGAGTACCGCTCCCGCCTCCAGGAGCGGGCCGCCCAAATCTCGGTGCCGACCGCGCCTATTCGCCCGCCTGGTAAACCTCCACTCCCTCTCCCGTCCTTTTCTCTCTTCTTCGAAAATAGCATAAGAGAACAGTAGTTCTCCTATTATAGTTTAGTATCATTAATACATTATCATTTGTTTTCATTAATAGGCTTTTTTTTGTAAGTATAGTATTATTATTATTGTTATTATTATTTTATTATTATTATTATTATTTATTTGGGAAAGTGACTGTATACCTTTGGATTATTATTATTATTATTATTATTATTATTATTATTAATAATATCTTTAACTTGAAATGCAAGTATATATATATATATATATATATATATATATATATATATATATATATATATATATATATATATTTTACTGCCACTAGTGTTGTAGTTACCAAGTATTATTATTTTAAATCATTTTTACAAAACATTTAATTTAGCTTTATTTATCTAATATAAAATTTTGACTAGTAAATCATAATTTCCAAATTACTGTACAATAAACATTTTCAAGTAATTCTCTAAAAATATTTTAATAATAAAATATGTTTCAAGTAATTACGTAAATTTATTATAAAAGTAGTTTTCAAAAATTAGTACGTGTATTCATTTTCACAAATTCTCTTCAACTATCTTAGCTGATCATGACCAATCGTACCCTTACTTCCTTCCTGATTTTGGATCCTACGCCTGGATCATGGATATTGGACTGTTGGGACATGACAGAACATCGCACCACCAGGCGACACACCAAGCAAGATACCTTGCCATAATTTACTGTTATTAAATTAGTCTGCATTTTTTATTGCATATTGTCACGACCCGCACCCTAGAGTAAGGGCACGAGACGTGGGTACGTCCAGCCTACGCCGCAGTGTCGACGGTAGAACGCTGTCCTAGGTCACAACATCTAACAATTGAAGGTAATAACAGTTATACTCCCCGAATGGGGGTGACATAACAGAAATATAACTCAACCACAGCTAAGGTAGAACAGGTAAGATAGATTGATAATGAAAGATAACAATATCCAGAACAGAGAATCACATAGATACAATCCAGAGTTCTAAGTGTCTAAAATAAATACATCTCAGAATATCTCAAAGTCTAGTACAATAATCCCAAAATAGTAAGACAATCCTAAACTAAAGGAGTGTCGTCTACAGCTAATGGATCCTGCTGCTGGTCCAAATCCGGGCACTCATCTAGTGTGGCACCGTAGTAAGTAGGGCAGAACGCCTCAGCCTCGTCCTCTGTAATATTTCAACAGGTCCAGTCAGGACGGGAACGAGCACATATCTCTCAACAGTTCATATCAGGTTAGGAGTATAAATCATTGCAATAGAGTAAAATACAGGAAGTGCTGAATGGAAGTACATGTAAAACAGGAGATATTTTGTAACTGGAAATAGATACATGATAGTAAAGACTGTAAGTGACTACGTGATTTAGAGTACAATATGGTTATGTAAACGGCTTAGGGGCACATGAATACAAATAAGGAGGCACATTTATACAGCTACTTGGGATAGTGTTCACATAACCAATTCTACTCACCCCGCCCCAATCAGTTCACAAGGATCCATTCAAGTTACGTTATAAGCACATGAATACAACTAAGATACGTGAACTCATGTAATGAGTAGTACATGAGGCACGTGAAAGCACATGAGAACATGTAAAAACATGAACTAGTACGAGTACAAGGAGTACCTGATGCACATGATAAAGTACATGAACATAAAATACCCGATGCACCCGTAGAGGGATAACATCTCAGGAAGGAATCCATATAGTACTAATCCGTGAAGATACGTGTCAGCATCATGTAGAGTAATCTAGAGCATGAATATATCCAGACAGGTATGAAAAGATCAGAGAATGTACTCGCCTGCTATCTGAAAGTCCGAGATGAAAGTACTGTCCGAGGAGTGGTGTCTGGCTCCTATTTAGAACAGTACGAGTCACAACAAGTCCAGAATGATAATACAATGCAAATTAATGCATTCTACATGAAACTAGGTCAATCTAGACCAAAGTCAACTCTTGGTCAACTCTGGTCAACCCTAAAGTCAAACCTAGGTCAACCAAGTCTAATCTAGGTCAACTAGTCTAATCTAGGTCTAACAAGACTATTCTAGATTATACCATGTCAAGCCTACCAATACACATCTCTACACACACCATATCAAGTAATACATATATAAAACACAATACCCATATATAGGAAACTTATAATTATCACCAAGCATATATTATATCTATACACAAGAAGGAAGACACAAGTGTACTAGTGTATGTGTGTGTGGAAGGGGAGTGTGGTGACTGTCAAATGACAGTGAAAACAATTCCTGAAAACAGTGCCATAACTGTGAAATGGATGTGTGCATTAGGTGACAGTAAAGGGAAGGAAAGGAATTCTGTTTATAACCAAAACATTACCCAATGACAGTTACACCCCAAGTCTCATAGTAAAATACATTCTCAGATTAATGTTGAAAAACTGGGAACAACTAAGTAATCAAGAACAATCCAAACTCAGGTTTTAATAATCAATTTCAGGTTTCTAAGATAACCAACATTTCAATATAATACAAGGGGATCAATTCAAGTGAACCATAACAGTTATTAAGAAGAACATTGAACCAAATATAAGTAAACTAATGAATGGAAATTCATTTCAATTCAAAATTGGGAGGAAAGGAATTCGATTCAATGAACCATACACATAGCTAACTAAGGAGAAAATCTCAGTTTATGTGATCAGCTAAGATGACAGTCCAAAATAGGAAAAACAGGACTCAACATTAATGAATCTTATTAGCTAAAAAGAACAAGTATCAGGTCATTAAGGGCTGAACACAAGCTAAGTCCAGGTTATGAAGAAAACAGCATTACAATCAACAGGAAGAAGAAATCAGTTAAAAGGAATAGCATCAGGTTCTTTCCTACCATTCTCAGATTTTATACAAACTGAGAGCACCACCTCATAGCAGTCATCAACTAATAAAAGAATTTAAACCCAGTAAGCATTTGATTCTCAGGTTGTTAACAGAGGTTCCCAGTTTATCAACAATTCGAAATGAACTCAAAGTCCAACCACAATCTCACAATCAAAGCCTTAATTGAATGAATAACTTAGCTAATAAAGAGTGTACATGTGGGAACAATTATTAATTGAAAAAAAACATGGCACAAGGGAATTAACTCAGTTCATCATAACAGGAACTAATTAACAGTTCATAACAGTTAATCCAACTTGAATACTAATGTCCATTCCACACACCCCAAAGCCTAACTTGAATGCCAATTACCTAACTAATATGATATGTAACATGTAGGGATAAAAAAAACAATTGAAATATAACACAAAAAGGGAATTTATATGGTTTTGAAATGACTGGAACACACGTATCAGACAGTGTCAGAAAACCCAAGGAAAACCCATGTCCGAATCAAAATTCCTAAACAAAACCTAAACTAACATGTCACCTAATGTAAACAGGAACTACACAACATATTTAGGATCTAAACATTCATTAAAACATAATTTAAAAACATTTAAAAACGATTAAAACACAAGAATACAAACACAGCACACACACGCACCAGTGGTTTTCCCGTGTACACGGAATAGCGTGTCCGACACGACACGAGGACTCGTGAAACTTTACGAGCCTCGTGTCAGTCATTGACACAAGCCCTATGTCGAGTTTCAAGCGTCGAAACCCCCTGTGCACAGAGAAATCATGCACGAGCAGCAGGGGAGAAAAACTGCCCGCCCGCGTGTGTGCACGACCCTGTGTACACGTGTCCGTGCAGCCTAGACACGACACTAAGACACGACACAAACTACAGAAATGTGTAAGCGAGACCCAAAACTAACATGTCACCTAATGTAAACAGGAACTACACAACATATTTAGGATCTAAACATTCATTAAAACATAATTTAAAAACATTTAAAAACGATTAAACCACAAGAATACAAACACAGCACACACACGCACCAGTGGTTTTCTCGTGCACACGGAATAGCGTGTCCGACACGATACGAGGACTCGTAAAACTTTACGAGCCTCGTGTCAGTCATTGACACAAGCCCTATGTCGAGTTTCAAGCGTCGAAACCCCCTGTGCACAGAGAAATCATGCACGAGCAGCAGGGGAGAAAAACTGCCCGCGCACGTGTGTGCACGACCCTGTGTACACGTGTCCGTGCAGCCTAGACACGACACTAAGACATGACGCAAACTACAGAAATGTGTAAGCGAGACCCAAAACTAATTTCCTATTCAAACAAATACTAAAATTTCACACGAAATGCCCATTGGGGCATTTCATCAAACACCTAATATAATACACTGATACGTGTCAAGAATGGACACGAAAGGACACGAAAATTTAGGAAACCCTATTCCTATAGTTAGGCTAGGGTTAGGGCAACCTAGAAATGAATTTTTACAGAATTTAAATAAAATAGAGAGGATTATACCTATAGGTGAATAATGGTTCAAAATCCCCAAATGGAAAGAGCTCCACAAACCACCAAACTTCCTCAAATTGTGTTCTTCCTGCAAATACTCATTAATAACAGCAAGAAAACTAACATTAGGTCCTAATGCAATTTGTTTGAAGAAATTTGGAGAAGAAATGGATTTTCTAGGGATTTACAGGGATGGGGACTCACCTCTTCCAAATGGCAAAGTTTCCTAAAGAGGCAACCCTAGTTTTAAGAGAATATAAATAGGGGAGGGGCTGACCATAGGGGCTGTTCAGAATTCCTAGGGTTAGGGCTTGGTTCAATGGGTGTGGGCTATGGGCCATTAAGCCTATTAGTCATAAAATGACTTGTGACTTCACAAGCCATTTCTATATCAAACTAGCTCCTAATTTCACCAAACTAATCCTAATGAGTTAATCCTCATGAACTTAAGTCAATCTAGGTTCTCAAATCCTAATAACTTAGTCAAGACCTAGGTTAGCCACTAGGTTAGTCTACAAGGTCAACTTAAGTCGAAGTCTCTAAAACACCAAAAACAAATATTCTAAAAATCACTCAAAAATCATATTAATTATAAATAATAATAATAATTCAAATTAAATTCTAAAATTTTGAAAATGACCAAAATACCCTCATGCTAGAAAAGTGGTAGTGACACATATCACTGTGTATTTATTTCCACTTCTTTTAGCTATACCATTATTACATTTTCTCCTTTACTGCCTGCTCAGTGATATTAGCTGTACCTTGTTATTTATCCTTTGATTGCATGTGGACATAGAGTTAAGGGACTACCACTAGTTTAGTGCATTACATAAACCTTGACACTGATGTGCCACGAGATGTGTGAGATGTGAGTAGCATATAGCATCCGGCCTTGCGTGTTGGCTGATCACTGATGCGTATAGGACGTGCGTTAGGTCTAACTGTTAATAGTTGCATGTTAGAAGACTTGACGGTTAGTAGTATTACATGGTCGTGGATGCGACATGATAGGTACATTGGGTGGGGAGAACATTTCCTTGTCGTATGGGCTTCGACTGCACTTCCCATGTAACCCGGAAGCTCTGCTGAAGATACGGGTATGTTTAGCCTCTTTGGTTTGCCACTGTCATTTTCGAACGTCATACACTGTGGTCACTGGTGCCCAAGTGGGAACTATACCAGATCCCATTTACAGCCAGGGATCATGCGACGAAAGGTTTGTTCTTAACTGCATGTTCACTTTAGTACGGTTAGGTTGCCTTATTTATGTCTTGTCACTTTCTTTGATTGTGGCATATTTTATATTCAGTATTTATATGGCATGTTTATTTTATCTTGTTACATCCCTCTGAGGACCTGGTTATCTCGTCAGGTGTGTGCTCTTATCTTTCGCAGGTGTTCTAGCCGTGGTCATGATCATCTCTATGTCTTCGAGGATGATTGCACTTTGATCGTCTTTGCTTCACTCACCAAACTCTTTTATTTATTATGTATTTCTTTTCACAGTTGGTAGTGGATTTGTCTCCACCCAACTATTATAAACATGACAAATTCAAAGTTGCTTTTATATCATTTATTATCTTTATGGATGAGATTTAGTGCTTTGGTTACTGTATTTTACAGCTTATGTATACATATGACGGTCCATATACATCATATGTATACAGTTGGCATGATTACGTTCCAGCCCTACTATTTTTGGGACTGGGGCATTACAAACGGGTGGTTCCCTCGTGGTTGTTGGGTCGAACAAGTAAGGATATTTCTCCCTCATGTCGGACTCCCTCTCCCAAGTAGATTCCCCCGGAGAGTGACGGCTCCAAGCTACTCGGACCAAGGGTATGACTTTGTTCCTCAGCCTCTTCTTCCTTCTGTCCAATATCTCTACTGGCTGCTCAGTAACTGCAAGGCTCGGTCCGATCTCCAACTCTGAATGATCTAGCACATGGCTGGGGTCGGGAACGTATCTCCTCAGCTGAGACACATGAAAGACATCGTGAACTCCTGTTAGATTAGGTAGAAGTGCAACCTTGTAAGCTACCTCTCTGATCCTACCAGCTATCTCGAATAGCTCCACGTATCTGGGGCTCAACTTAACGCCTCGTCCGAATCGGATCATCCCTCTAGTAGGTGATATCTTCACCAACACCATATCTCCGTCGGAGAACTCTATCGGTCTGCGACTAGCATCGGCCCAGTGTTTCTGCCTGTCTTGAGCAACTCGGAGTCTGTCTCTGATCATCCTGACCTTCTCTGCTGCATCAGTGATCATCTTTGGCCCAAGCATAACTCTATCCCCAACATCATCCCAAAAGAGCGGTGTAAGGCATCGTTGTCCATATAGTGCCTCGAAAGGAGATATACCGATGCTGGCTTGGTAGTTGTTGTTGTATGAAAACTCTACCAAGTGCAGATGGCCCTCCCATGATCCGCTAAAGTCCATCACACAAGTCCTCAGCATGTCCTCTAGCGTATGTATCATCCTCTCGGACTGTCTATGTGTCTGTAGGTGGTACGCTGTACTGAACTTGAGCTAACTGCCCAACTCCTCCTGTAAGCTGCTCCAGTAGTGGGACATGAATCTGCTATCCCGGTCCGATACAATGCTCACTGGTACTCCGTGCAAGCAAACTATCTGCTATATGTATAGCTCTGCCAACTTTTCGGTAGAGAGCCCCACCTTGAAGGGTATGAAGTGCACACACTTCGTCAGCCTGTCAACGATGACCCAAATGGCATCCTACCCTCCTTGGGAATGAGGAAGCCCTGAGATGAAGTCCATCGTAATGTGTTCCCACTTCAACTCGGGAATGGGTAACGACTGCAATAGACCAGCTGGCCTCTGATGCTCCGCCTTGACCTGCTGGCAAACTAGGCATCTCAAAATGAAATGTGATACATCTCTCTTCATCCCGTGTCACCAAAGATGTTCCCGCAAGTTACGGTACATCTTGTTGACACCAGGGTGAATAGAATATCGCGATCGGTGCGCCTCCTGCAAGACTGCCTCTATCAGCTCTCCCTTCGGCACGCATAATCGGCTGCCATGCCTCAAGGATCCATCCTCTGCTATGGTGAAGTCATCTAGCAATCCAGCTAAAGCCTGGACTCTGAGTCTATAGAGGCTCTCATCTATGGACTGTGCCTCCTTGATCTGCTCCATCAAACCTGACTGAATGTCTAGTGCCATCATCCGTATCACTGATCCTGGCCGAACTATCTCGATACCGAGCTTCTCCAGATCTTCTTGCAAATGCCGGTCTATCATCAGATACCACGCCATCGGATGCTTGTTCAGCGCATCCGCCACCACTTTTGCCTTTTCGGGGTGATACTGTAAATCGATGTCGAAGTGCTTCATCAACTCCAACCATCGTCTTTGCCTCATGTTCAGCTCCTTTTGCATGAACACATACTTCAAGCTCTTGTGGTCAGTAAAGATTTCCACTCGCTCTCTGTATAAGTAGTATTTCCACAACTTGTGTGCAAAGATCACCGTAACTAACTCTAGGTCGTGGGTAGGATAGTTCCGCTCATGAGTCCGTAATTACCTAGATACATAAGCAATCACTTTCCCATGCTGCTGTAGGACACATCCTGGCCCCTTTCTCGAAGCATCGCTGTATATGGTGAATCCTCCAGATCCTGAAGGTAATGTCAGAACTGGAGCGGTCGTCAGCCTCCTCTTCAGCTCCTCAAATGCTGCCTGGCAGTCCTCTGACCAGATGTACTCTGCGTCCTTCCGTGTCAGTTTTATCATGGGTTCATCTATCCTAGCGAAGTTCTGGACGAACTTTCTATAATAGTCTGCTAATCCCAAGAAGCTCCTAATCTCTGAAACTGAAGTCGGAGCCTTCCATATTTCAACGACAGCAATCTTTCTGGGATCCAATGAGATCCCCTCTCCAGTGACTACATGACCAAAAAACTCTACTCGGTCTAAAAAGAACTCGCACTTCGACAATTTGGCATACAACCTCTCCTGCCTCAGAATCCTCAAAACTGTCCGCAAGTGCTCTGCGTGCTCCTCCGGCGTCTTCGAGTATATCAGGATGTCGTCGATAAATACTATGATGAACTTATCCAGATACTGGTAAAATATCTTATTCATTAAGTTCATAATGGTGATGGTATTCAACGCCCGTACTTCGTGTTGAACGCCGTCTTTTGGATGTCTGCAGCCCTGACTTTCACCTGGTGGTAACCGGATCTCAAATCTATCCTAGAAAATACCTTTGTCCCACTCAATTGGTCAAACAAATTATCTATTATGGGCAGAGGATATTTGTTCTTAATGGTGATGGTATTCAACGCCCGGTAGTCAATACACAACCGGACTGTACCATCCTTCTTCGGTACAAAGAGTACTGGCGCTCCCCTTGGAGAAGCACTAGATCGAATGAAACCCTTTTTCAATAGGTCATCGATCTGCTCCTTCATCTCTACGGCCTCTTTGGGGTTCACTCTATAGCAAGCCCGGGATACTGGTGATGAACTCGGTACTAAATCTATAGTGAACTCCACATCTCTATCAGGTGGAAGTCTTTGAAGATCCTCTGGTAATACATCCATAAACTCCCTAATGATAGGGTGTGGCGGTGCTAACTCCCCAACTGTCGTACAACAGTTCGGCTCTAGGCTGATCTCCTTTTCTGTCCTCTTGACACTGAATGGTGCCGTGCTTGGAGGACTGAACATAATACTACCTTCATTACAGTCTATAGCTGCGTAAGCATAGCTAAGCCAATCCATCCCCAATATAATATCATACCCGGGGAGTGGCATCACAAAGAATCGTCCCCCAAACTCTCTCCCAGCTATAGTAATTTAGCATCTATAGATAGCCTTAAAGGGCACTGGTCTGTCTTTCGTCATTACTCTACTAATCTCCTCGGTAGGTGTAGCTACTAAGTAGTTTTTATGCAAAAACTCTAATGACAGGAAGCTATGCGATGCACCAGAGTCAAACAAGCATAGAGCTAGAAAAGTATACAAATTAACATGACCTGTGATAACGTCGGCTAAATAATCTGGCTCCGAGACCTGCTCCGGCTCTGCCTCAAGAGCCAGACTATAAGCCTTCCCCTGGGGTCCCTTCTGCTGCTGCAGATGTTCCCCAAATCTCTGCTGCTGCATCGAAAGCTGCGGTCCTCTAGACGGTGGTCCGACACCTGGTACCCTTGCTACTGGACAGTCCCGAAGCTGATGGATGATAGACCCACAAGCTAAACATTGCTCCAACATCTTTCTACAGATGGAAGCGTCATGGCCTGGCCTTCTACAGAATGAACACACACCTCCCTTCTGCTGTCGGGGTCCCGGGGCTCTAACTGGTGGGGTCAGGTGATGTGGTCTGGGAGGATGGTATGTCTACTGGTGCGGCGCCGGTGCTCTCGGCTGGAAAGCCTGACGCTTGGAAGGTCCCTCGTGGTATATGGAAGCCGGCCTCTTGCAAGACAGAAGACGTTTCTCTATACTCCGGGCTAACTCTAGGCTCTGGTAGTAGTCAGTCATCCCATTCGCCACTAGGAGAATGCCAATGTCTGAAACTAGACCATGGCAAAACCTACACGTCATCTCCTCTGGGTCTGCAACCAGACTAGGAGCGAAATGGCTCAAACGACTAAACTCTGTTGTATATTCGTCAACAGAACGGTTCCCCTTCTGGATATTCTGGAATCGTTGCCCTATGGCTACCCTAGCGGTGGTCGAGAAGAATTTCTTCTTGAACTGGATCTTAAACTGATCCCAATTGGCCCTCCCTCTCGCGAATTGCGGCTCATTCCTGAACCAAACGCCTGCCAAGTCTATCACAGAAATCCTGCAGCCTCGACCTGGAGGTCACCGGGCAATCTAGCTCCAAAGAGCTTCCTCTCTACCGAGTCTAGCCAGTCATCTGCTACCATGATGCCTTCAGTCCCCATGAACTCCCTAGGTTCAAGCCCATGAAGTCCTTGATATTCCCTGCTCTATGTCGTAGCTCTACTGGTGGTGGGGCCACGGTACGCTCCTCAGAACGCTCCATGCTCTGGTGGAGTAGGGTGCTCTGCTCCTGATGGGTCATTAGGAACCCCTGGATCAGAGTGAGCAGTTGGTTCCCGTCAAGTGTGACGGAAGCCTAAGCAGGTATAGTAATAGGTAGTGGTAGAAGTATCAGGTCCTACTGGGATTGTGATGTGGAAGGTGGTGGAGGCATCTGGGTCGGTGGATTTGTGGAGTGGGGGAGTACGGTAGGTGGAGGTTGAGGTGCATCAGTCAACTGGTCAACTGACTGGATAGAAAGTGTGCCATTCTTAGGTGTGGCATACTGGGATGAGCGGGTGAGCACCATCTAATAAATAAAAGAACTTATAAGGACTCCTTTAAGTAAACAATCATAAACAACAAGAAAGTCTAATTTGTAATAGCGAGCATACGATGCGATGCGTTTCCTATGTTGTAATCCTAGTAATCCTCTAGGTGTTCTAACATGTTATTCCTAGTGTTGTCTAGTTACCTTAAGTTTCTAATTGCAGGCATGCTTGGTACAATGACGTAACCAAATAATTTAGTCAGGACCTTGCATATGCCACCACTAAAAATATGTCACGATCCGCTACCCAAATTATTGGGTCGGGCCAAGTCATGTCCAGCCTACGCTTGAGATAAAGCGTAGTAAGCTATTCCAAAGACAAATAAGATAAGACTAAAGTGTGCTAACAGTTCTATATATAATAATGAGTCAGAATATATCCAAACATAAAATCATCTCGTATATAAATATGTTCCAAGTACATGGCCAAAATATAAAACTGGATACAGGTCCAGTCATAAAATACATAGTCTAAAACATAACTACTCTCGATGTCCCGAGCAACTACACAAACTAGACGAGTCTCTCCTCAGGTACATCCTCGTAAGCTAAAGTCGGATCCTCGATGGCAACTCCATAATAGGAATCACATAGCAACTCCTCCTCGGTAAGTATACCTACAACGTTATCCTGTCAGGACAGGAGCAAGTACTGATTCTAACAAACTAATTATACGAAACATGAAATGAACAAAAGTGTAGGAATCATGGCATATCACAATCTATCATGGCATCATATGTTTATTTTAAAGTTTAAAACCGTAGCATACACGTGATCGGTCAATAGGTAAATAGGATGTACAGTGGCACATATTAATTTTCTGATGTGTACATACGTACACATAACGGCATCAGTGTATATCCATACACAAACACGGGACCAGAACATACGACAAAGTTACATATAGAATGTAACAGTGCTCGGTAAATACATACGGAGAAGGGGGACATGATCACCTACTCTACTAACAATTTTCCCTTAACCCATTTTATAACATGTGAGTGATACGAGAACAGTATAAAGCATGGTGGATACTGAGAGCAGTATAAAGCATATGAAACATGGTGATATATGACTTGCAGTTTAGATATTAATATGGTTTATACACAATTCATTATATGCCGTAAAATAAAGTTTGTAGAGGTACTTGCCTCTAGCAAAGCAAGGTAGTGAAAGAAATGCTATAGATGACTGGTGTCTCGTCACTGTAAAAATAATACATAAACTTAGTTTTTATACTAAGTTAAACACTCGGACACTAACTGTGCGACACGACTTTCTTACTGGACACCTAGCCAAATGGTAAATTTTAGCATAAAAGACCAATATGGGGTGGCACAATACCTAAACTAACTTTCTAGGGCCATTACACTATGGTAGGGTGGGGTCCAATACAACAATATC
>JANAVB010020479.1:15000-30068 GCA_029216955.1 Iris pallida
TTAAAAATCATTTAAAAATTCTAAAAAATTTCTAATAATTATAATAATTCATTTTAAGGGTATAAATGCCATTAAAAATAATAACTCCTTATTTAAAATAAACAACAATATTTAGGGGCTTACAATCCACCTAATACAACTCTCAACCTACGATAGGATAACTGGATAGCTACAGGGCTTGTGAATGTGGGAATATCCCGTTGCATCTTGTTAGTAACTAGGCTTGTGATAATCCTAGTTAGCTAATGTATCAAGTCGTACTCATTGCTTGGTCGTACTTGATGGATGGTGTCAGTCAAGTCCAGTCTAGTTTTGTCTAGGCAGTGTCCGTATGTTTATTTCAGTACATCATTATTGTTCATGCTTTACTTTTGTCAATGAATGATCGGAGGCTAAGTTCTGTTTAGGAGAAGGGTTACAACCCCGGTCCTTGTTTGGTTTAAGGGATGTAACTTGACTTCTAGAATAGCTCTCAAGTCATTTATCATTTGTTGTCCTATTCGATACTCACAAGTTATACAAGATCCTTATGCTAAACATTGATTAGAGATTACGTTCTGTTCAGGAGAAGGGTTACAACCCCGGTCCTTGTTTGGTTTACGGGTTGTAACTGGGCTTCTAGAATAGTTCCCAAGTCATCTTATCATTGTCGTTCTATATAATTATCACAGGCTCTCATACCCTAGTTACACAACATGCTCACAAGTCTCAGTTATCTAACATGCCCATATGTTCCACTTACCGTACAAGTTCGCATGTACCATTTCTCTTACATGGTTTAGCTATGTCACAAGTTTTCTGTTTAATTCACAAGTCCACATTTTACATTATATCATATGTTAATTACCTTATGCTCCAAGATGCTTTACTTATTATCATTCTAGGTTCGGAATAAGTTTATTGGTAGCGCACGAGTCTCTATCAGCTTTTACTTAATTATATCTCTAACTATTGCTATGTTAGTCATTGCTGATTTTAGTCCATAGTTTGGCCCCCTTTGTGGTACTTGTTATTTGGGGGTTTGACCCCACTGGTTTTGTTTAGCCAGATCTGGTAGAGGAGCCCAGAGGATCTTTCGTACCATCTACTCGACGGTGACCATCCGGAGCACCAGAGTACCTGAGTGGGTTTCTTGTTTCATTCTTCTACTTCATATGTACATTATTCTTTTGTGGCGTTTAGCCTCCGAGCATGTGTTTAGCTCGTGTTTTGGTTTTGCACATTTTGCCTATGGGCTAAAACATGATGTGCGTATTCTAGACTATGGCTAGAGCTTATCATGTATGACTATTACTCTTGCTAATTCTCCATTTTGTATTACTAGCTTCATGATCATCCATGTATATATGGTTTGGGATGCTTTACTATTGTATGTCTGATGATCATACTTCTTGCTCTTTATGTAATTGTTTGTGATTGAGATACCTATGATTGTTTGACCTAGGATCGACTGTTGGCTTGTAGAAGTAACCCCCATGTCTTTACAGCTTATACGTGATTTTAGAGTACTGGTGTACTATGGTATTACGTAGCTGGCCTTGTCCATCCCCACTTGCCAGTATTCTGGTTCTGGGGCATGATCCAGGTTTTAGTGGTAGCCCATGCAGGTCTGATTTATCAGATATGTGGGGGTTACTGATATTTAGTTATCTCAGTCACAATTATCCTTTATTGATATCTTTCGTATTATTCTCTATTTTTTATCCTTTGACCTGATATCTGTCTTGATCGTTGACCTCTTTTGTTCCCTCGATTTGATCCTTGTGTCCTTTAACTTTCAAGGGCGCTGTTCCTAATCCTTCCGATTATCTTGTTTGGGTTCTTCCGATGGCAGGTCAACAATCTTCTGTTAGTCCAGTTGTGGAGGATCAATCTCAGCATTCAGGTACAGAGTCGAGAGTTGACTCGAGGGCAGAGATGTCAGTCCATTCCGATCATCCAATTGTGCCAGTACAGTCAGCAGTCCGAGCGGAGGTAGCTCCAGATCAGCCCGATGTACCTACACTCATAGGGATTATCAAAGAAATGATGGAGGCACAACAACGACGAGATCTCGTTCTCCAGCAAAGTATCCAGATATTGATAGACCGAAGTGAGCAAGGAATACCCGACGAATTTTGAGCCGAGAACTTATAGCCAGAAGGAGTACAAGTTGGAGCCAGGCAGTACCAGTCATCCAGCCAGTCAGTATATCGAGCCCGACCTACTGTGGAGGCAGTACGAGAGCTGGAGCATATAGCCAGGAGGACCGAATCTAGAACTAAGGGTCATAAGAGGTACCATTCACCCGTACCAGGCTTTTCACCCCAACGTCCATTACCAGTACCATCAGACCAACGTCCATACCAGTACCGGAAGTTACAATCGTATGTTCCTTCTGTGGAAGAGAAGGGCACACTCATCTTACTTGTCGGAGGGCTAACCATCTATGTTTAGCGTGCGGATCACCAGACCACATGATAAGAATTTGTTCCCGGACGAGTCAAGGTGGATCGTCATCCTTCCAGCCTTCCAACCAGCAGGCACCAACGCCGGTTCAGCAGCAACAAGCTCAGAGGTAGCGAAACTAAGCAGTATCAAGCAGAACAAGTAGCTTGTACCTATTGTGGTAAGATAGGGCATCTCAGATCAGTTTGTCGGACAACCAATAGGTAATACTTCCGCTGTGGATGAGAGGACCATTCAATTAGCAATTGCCCTTATTCGACATCTCGAAGACGACCAGCTACACCAGATGTACCACTACAGTCCTTTCAGTCTCCTCAGTCATCACCTCCAACAGTGGACGAGCAGTTGGGGCCAATACTAGATGTTCTACCATTGGCGCAGTATCCACCACCATCATGGGCTCAGAGGATCAGGAAGCTCAAAGCACAGTTGTATGCGCAGTCCCAGGAGCAGTTATAGTATCTGCATGAGGGTAATACCTTGGGAATATCAGGTACCATCTTCATGGTTTTCTTTCAGTTATGGCCTTGGATCTGTCTTTCAGTAGTAGGCCATGTAGTGGCAGTATATCTTGGATTCTTGTCGACGACTTTGTATTCTGTCTATATATAGAGTACAATGGTCGGTTTGACTTATTCGGTGAGTGAAGGCGAGTTTCTCGTCATACTCTTCTATCCTCATAGTCGAAGCATGTGATAAATATCATGTATCTCGACTACGACGATACGTCCTGGGTGGAGTCATGTCTTAGACTAAGTTATTGGTACCGACTTACTTTGAGACTTGACCTTTATCCATTTTGGAGTCAGCGTAGGCCAGCGAGGATGTTGGTCCCTACTCAACTGACTCGGGAGACATATTTGTTTATATGCCTCCAGTCCTTCTGTATTATGGTTGTGTTATTACTTACGTATTTATTTATATTATTGTTGCCTTCAATTACTTATATGCCATGCTTCGTTTTATGGAGAGTTGTATTTTCTTGAGCTTTTGTTTTGGTTATCTTGCTCAACTAGCTTTAGAAATTCTGAGGATGGAATTTTTCTAAGGATGGGAGAGTTGTGAGACTCGTCTCACTGTATCGGTATTTATATACAGATACGTATTTTTGTACGGTGTTTTATATTTTCTTGATTTTCGGAACATTTTAAATTTTTCCCAACTTATAGATTTTCTTCTTGATCGACATATCTCCAGTGTACCATTGTATACCGACGGCATGCCTATCACTCCCGTTTTCTGTTATACGTATTTTCAGTGTACGTATACAGAATTCTGGCCCTTGTCAGGTGACCCGTATTTTGACTTATCTTCTTAGCCTTGCTTTGGTTTAATTTTGATTTGGTTTAATTTGGTTTTGTTCAACATGGTTTGGCTTGGTTTGGTTTAGTTGGTTTGAGATGAGATGGTTTTGTATAAAACCCAAACTTTTCTCTCTCCTCCATTATTTCATATCTCTTCATCTTCTTCCTCTTTATCTTCTTCCTCCAACCTAAGGCAAGTACATCTTGTCAAATGTTGGACAAATATTATTTTATTTGTTCTAAACTCTTCCTTACGTGATTCTAAACATCTTTAGAATTTGCCATTTTTTATTTTGGTTGATAAATTCTTGTAGATATAAGTTTACTTTATTTTTGGTTTTCTTGGGTTTTGATCTATCAAACTTACTAGTTTTCAAAAACTAATTGTTCCATATGGTAGAGAATTTGATTCTACACAATTTTGACATTTAAAAAGTTATATTTTGACTTGTTTTGAAGAAGTTATGGCCAAAACAAGTTTTGGACATCTTCTATGTTCATCTGTCCTGGTTCTGGCATGGACGATAAATAGTGCCGCGTGGATGAATAGTGCCGCATGGCTTGCATAGTATCACTGGCTTGCATAGTACCGTATGGATGAATAGTACCACAGGCTTACATAGTGCCGCAGGCTTGTATAGTGCCGCATAGATGAATAGTGCTGCAGGCTTGCTTAGTGCCATATGGATGAATAATGCCGCATGGCTTGTTTAGTGCCACAGACTTGCATAGTGCTGCTTGAATGAATACTGCCGTAGGCTTGAATACTGTCGCATGGATGAATAGTACCGCAGGCTTGCATAGTGCCACTTGGATAATAGTGCCACAGGCTTGCATAGTGCCGCATGGCTTGCATAGTGCCGTATAATGACTATTTTTGCTGTTTTTGGCTGTTTTATGCCCTATTTGGCTGATTTGTGGCCAGAAATTCTCCTAAATCCCAACATGAAAGTTGTAGATCTTTGTCTTGGATTCAAGAATCTTCTTATTTCACTTTAACTGGAGTTCATATGCAATTGATAACTTCAATCATAGTTTTGATCTTTTGGCATATTTTTTGTACTTGACGTTTTGAGGTTTCTTTGACTGCAATAAATTTTTTAACATGATTTGATGATCTTGTACTGTTAGAAAATGATTGTATACCCTTTGTACACCTAACACTAACACAGATTCAATTATTGTTTTATGCTAATTAGTTACTTTTACTTATCCCTTCTCAAATGTCACGATATGTCTTTCCTTTCGAATATTTCTTATGTGATATGATATGTGTTTCCATGCTTTTCTGGATTTCTTGTACTTTATAATTTATTCCATGTTTAGAATTTCTTTATAGTGACCCATTGTGGTGCACTCATGATTTATGCCTTTTTTTTGCTTTACATGATAGTGACCCATTGTGGTACACTGTTGAACATGTCTTTCTTTGCTTTATATGATAGTGACCCGCCGTGGTGCACTCTAGAATATGTCCCTTCTTTGCTTACATGATAGTGGCCCGTCGAGATGCACTCTTGACAAGTACTCTTTACATGACAAGTAAACCTAACATGACATGTATAATCAAGATGTTGTTACGACGGCTATTTTTCTTGCTAATACAACTCTTTTGGACACCGTGGTTGAATGTATTGTGTATGTGTGTACAAACTACATATCTCGTCTTGCATCATGTCTAGGACATGGATTCCTGAATACCACGGTCAGGGATTCATACTGGATCTGACTAGGTTAATGACTAGATTGATCAAGTAGTTCATATAAAAAGATTTCCCAGACATAGGCGATCCCATTATCTGGACGCTTTAATTGGACTTGTAGTCTGCCGTCGAGTAGGGCGCATTTCCAGCACACTGTCATGTGTTGCACCCCCAAGTCACCATGTGATACATTTGTCTCATGAGCGATATATCCATCTAATAAAACTCTCAACCTGTGGAAGGATAACTGGATAGCTGCAGGACTTGTGACTGTGGGAATATCTCGTTGCATTTTGTTAGTAACTAGGCTTGTGATAACCCTAGTTAGCTAATGTATCAAGCCGTACTCATTGCTTGGCCGTGTTCGATGAATGGAGTCAGTCCAGTCCAGTCTAGTTTTGTATAGGCAGTGTCCGTATGTTTATTTCAGTACATTATTATTGTTCATGCTTTACTTTTGTCAATAAATGATCGAAAGCTAAGTTCTGTTCAGTAGAAAGGTTACAACCCCAGTCCTTTTTTGGTTTAAGGGTTGTAACTTGACTTCCAGAATAGCTCTCAAGTCAACTTATCATTTGTTGTCATATTCGGTACTCACAAGTTATACAAGATCCTTATGCTAAACATTGATTAGAGATTATGTTTTATTCAGGAGAAGGGTTACAACCTCGGTCCTTGTTTGGTTTACGGCTTGTAACTGGGCTTCTAGAATAGTTCCCAAGTCATCTTATCATTGTCGTTCTATATAATTATCACAGGCTCTCATGCCCTAGTTACACAACATGCTCACAAGTCTCAGTTATCTAATATGATCACATGTTCCACGTACCGTACATGTTCGCATGTACCATTTCTCTTACATGGTTTAGCAATGTCATAAGTTTTCTGTTTAATTCACAAGTCCACAGTTTACATTATGTCCCATGTTAATTACCTTATGCTCCAAGATGCTTTACTTATTATCTTTCTAGGTTCGAGATGAGTGCATTGGTAGCGCACGAGTATCGATCTGCTTTTACTTAATTATATCTCTAACTATTGCTATGTTAGTCATTGCTGGTTTTAGTCCATAGTTTGGCCCCCTTTGTGGTACTTGCTATTTGGGGGTCTGACCCCACTGGTTTTGTTTGGCCAGATCTGATAGAGGAGCCCAGAGGATCTTTCGTACCATCTACTCGACGGTGACCATCTGAAGCACCAGAGTACCTGAGTGGATTTCATGTTTCATTCTCCCACTTGATATGTACATTATTCTTTTGTGGCATTTAGTCTCCGAGCACGTGTTTAGCTCGTATTTTGGTTCTTAACATTTAGCCTATGGGCCAAAATATGATGTGCGTATTCTAGACTATAGCTAGAGCTTATCATGTATGACTATTACTCTTGCTAGTTCTCCATTTTGTATTACTAACTTTTTGATCATCCATGTATATATGGTTTGGGACGCTTTACTATTGTATGTCTGATGATCATACTTCTTGCTCTTTATGCAATTGTCTATGATTGAGATACCTAGGATTGTTTGACCTAGGATCGTCTGTTGGCTTGTAGAAGTAACCCCCATGTCTTGTTAGCTTATACGTAATTTCAGAGTACTGGTGTACTTTGGTATTATGTAGCTGGCCTTGTCCGTTCCCACTTGCTAGTATTCTGGTTCTGGGACGTGACATGTAGTCCCCATCTCATGGGCCACTACTTTTCATTCCATAAATCCTATATTTGTATCTCTTCAGATACTATGATTGTACGAAGAATAGAACACCGTAGTATCAACTTGTTTCCAGTAATGTTTGACCAAGACCCCTCCTACTGCCTTGATAAGCCATGACTGATACGTGAGCAATGATAGGTAAGTAATACCTAGGCCTCCCATAGAGTCCATAAGTACTTCATAACTTCATACATCTCCTTCAAATATGATCTTCTTAGAAGTCCCGTTACCGTGCTTTCCATATTTAACAAATTTTTATAAGTTAGGTAGTACCTTGAACTTAGCATACTCTTACTCTTTTGGATATAGGATGACAATTGTAAACCGTCGTACCATCTGTTGAAGGCAACAATGAGATCTTTATTCTGTATTGTAACGCCCCAGTCCCAAAATACGTAGGACTAGGAACTTAGACATGCCAGCCGTATAATAAATATACGTAAGCTGTAAAATGCAGTAGAACCATAACTAATCTCATCCACACAAAATAGAAGAATAAAAGATATCACATAATCAACTATGAAATAGTCATTTGGTACATGTAGTTGGGCGGAGACAAATCCACTACCAACTATGAAAGAAATACAAGATATACAAAGAATAATTTTGGCGAGCGAACCGAAGACGATCAAAGTGCAATCATCCTCGAAGAAATAGTGACGATCATGGCCATGGATAGAACACCTGCGAAAGACAAGAGCACACACCTGGCGAGATAACCAGGTCCTCAGAGGGACGTAACAAGACACATAATATCATGCCATATAAATTGAATAAATATTGCTCAAATAAATAAGTCAATTAAATTATAACATGGTCCAATACACACCTATTGAACTAGCTTACCATCCTCCCAACCAAACAAGGACAGGAGATGGTAAACTAATTCACGGTGACGTATCTTTCCATGCTATGAATCCAATATGGTATCAGGACCCCAACAAGGTTCAATACCTTCTCATCGAAGTAGTAAGTCACACCTACAACCAAACAAGGACAAGATGTGACGAACTAATTTGTGACAAGTTATTGTTCCAAGCCACGGTCAGATACAAGTACCCAAACCAAAAGTACTCATACCTAACAGATAAAGGTGCCTAACCGTTCTAAGTAAAATGTAGTTAAGAACAATCCTTCCTACGCATGGGCCCCAGCTAAATAGGATCGACGTAGTCCTCCATTGGGGCACCAGAGGCCCAATCAGTATGAGCATAATGTTCCGCAGAACGTCAGTGGCCGTCAGTAATCATGGGTCATCAATCCCGTATCTCCAGCGGAGCTTCCGGGTCACAAGGAAAAGTGCATCGAAGCCCATACGCTAAGGAATTGTCCTCCCCGCCCAATGCCTACTATGTTGTATCCACAACATAAAACCTCTATTAACCGCTAAGTCAAACTAAGCATGCAACCTCTATTAGCGGTTATTCCTATCGCACGGCTTATACCACTACAACAGATATGGGATACGATAGCGTGCTCAGAACGCTGTAGAATGCCTATTATAGCGTATTCTGTCCGCTATAAATGCCCCCGCTATAATTGCTCCATGTACTAGAACGCTATAAAGTTATAACGTTCATGAACGCTATTGATGGATTATAGCGTTCCATGGCGCTATAGACAGGTTACAGCATTTAAGAACGCTATACCAGAACACTATAGGAAAGTAATAGCATTCATGAACGCTATTGAGTTACTATAGCGTCCATGAACGCTATAGACATGTTACAGCAGTGACAAATGCTATAGAGTTTACATAGCATTTACGAACGCTATAGTTTCTTAATAACGTTTGTTAACGCTATAATTTATTTTTGGCGTTCGTGAACGCTGTTGATGTTTAATTGCATTCATGCCTGTTATTGTTTGTTAATAGCTTTTCGATGCAAATTAATTTTTATAGCATTTTTTCGTGCTATTATATGTGCACCAATAGCATGTCAGAATGCTATTGCAGAATGCATTAGTGTAAAGAAACAATTCAAATCAGAATAGTATTGCAGCACATCAAAATAGCATTACATATATACAGAATGCCGCAGATATCTATTGCATATATACACAGAATATGGGTATTTAAAAATTTAAATGCTTCTCGACGAATTAATCACAGAATGAATTCTGAACATAAGTAAATTCATTAATTTCACTATTAAGAACATTCAAAATCCTTTATAATTTATCCAAAATTAAACATTAACAGCGTAGTCAGCGTTTAATTATTTCCATACATATATCCAAAATATTGCATATCCAAAATTTAGCTCGAACCCTTCGAGCCTATCCACAACCAAAGCTCCTCAGAAATCCTCTTACTTCATCCAACCTACACAATATAGGGGAAACATTACTGTTCCTGGTAATAAACAAGCAGTTGAATTTATGAGTTAGCTATCAATAGAAAATTGCCTAAAATTCTATGAGTTATAATCAAGCAAACAACTGGAATCCATTGTCAGTTGAATTTATTAGTGATCTATTCATATCCATACATACTTAGCAAGTCCACAACTTGTGACAATGGAGGGCATTGACTCCAATGTCTGAACTTTGATTGCAATTTTTGTAAGTAATATTCTTTATATTCTTTTCCTTACTATACTAATAACGTAACAGACTTTAGTGGTAGTCAAAAAGAAGTCATATTATTAAGTTTGTTGCTTCCAGTACTACAAATCATATGACAACTTCCCTGAAACATAGCAAAATATGTAGACATAATATTGAATGTAAACTTTCATCTTACTGTAATATTCAGTACTTATATCATCCTGGACTAAGAGAGAAGTATCACTAAAGACGTACCTAGTCTTCAAATGGCATAATGTGGTATGTTGGCCAAGCCGTGGTACTTCCAATGATTTTCTCTACTGTGTCGTTACCAAAACACGGCCTAACAACAAAGCTTTGGATTGTATCACTATATCTACCCAAACACGGGATGCACCTTGTCCAAGAGGATAACCGTGAACCGGCACATTCGGATCATCCGTAATCCATCGTCCAATTACAACAACTTCGTTCTTATTTCCGTCCAATCGAGTAACTTGCATTTTTGGTGCTTGTAACCTAGAAAATGCAAGTTAGAATGGTGCTTGCAACATGGAAAATGCAAGTTCAAGTCTCTGAAAGAGCTTCTCTATTAAATTTGGTAATGCATATAAAATTACTCCTACGAAAGATAATAAAAAATTCATACAAACTCCAACAAGTATATATGAAACTGGACTATAAATAAATGTGAGATCTATCTTCATTTTATTCTTTATTTTTCTATGGTACTATCCTACAATGTGACCCATAAGTACCATGTAGTTATTGCAAATATAAAGCATATGCATTTCCATCTAGAAATTGAAAGATCATGTGCATGAAGCTGCAGAATCATTTTGTTACATAAATTTGCATAGCACAACCCTTCAACGAAGAGTTTAGATTAGCCAAGCATTCAAAACATACTTATTAACAATTACAGCCAAATAGTAATATACCCTTCAAATTAAATGCACAAAACAGTTGCAGTAGGAAACCCACACTCTTCATTCATGCATTCTTTACATAATTATGTATGGAAAAGGACTACTGGAAAACTTAAACAAGTAGCATATGTTGTATCTAATTCTCATGGGGCCATGTAGATCAAGTTGCCAATATGTTCATGAGTGAGAATAACTATACAGCAAATTGGAAGAAAAGTTTGACACAATCATATCATATCATGTCATACAACTGAAGGCAGGCAAGGACACCTTTCATCAAATATACTTCATGGATTCTTTGGCTGAAAAAAAATCTTTTCCTAGTCCAGTCCAGTACAATCAACCCCCTACCTCAACCCCAACAAAGTAATAAACCCAAAAAAAAACATTGAGTAGCTAGGAGACCTTCCAGTGTATGCAAGTTCAAGTCCAATATTGTGTAGGTAATACTGATGGAAAGGGAAATGTCCAAAAGGAAGAGCTGTACAGGGCATGCTTGTCCTTAAGGTAATTAGTTTTCTTTTTTGGGCCTAATCTTTAGCAGCCTTTCTCGTCTAGCTAAACTGATGACATATTTGTCTGTTTCATACAACTATCGCCATGATGAGGCATCATTAGTAGTACAAGCCACAACTGTAAGATCAATAGTATTCTATGAATGTGATTGGTATATGTAGAAGATATAAAAGGAATTATAGGCAAAAAAAGGCATAGTAAATTGTACGATCAAATTATATTTTAGCAAAGGCTAATTTGGAATTTAAATATCATAAGAGTTGTTGACGGAGTTGCTTACATGATTTTCTTGTGACTGAGGAGTAACCCAAGTTTGAGTCTTCTCACGAAAATGAGTATCCTTGTAAAAGTCCACCCTTCCAGGAAGCTCCTCCGTATCAAGGTCACGCTACATTTAAAAAATATAATAAGGAAGTAGGATGGAAAAAAATATCAATATTTACATTTTTAAGATACACCTGAAGAGCTTAGAATTACCAACATTATATACCAACTCATAAGGACGTCAAGCAAATGACTTGGGACCTGAGACGTGATTGACTGATGACTTAGCCTTGTTTTGAGCATTGACAGTACTAATTTTCTGCATTTAAATACCAATTCATAGTATGCCAAATAGTTTAAGTAAAAAGATTCTCCATATGCAAAATTTACAAGGATATTAATATTTTTTACCTACCAATTTAGGTCACTAAACCTTTCACAAAGAATTTTCCAATCATCTGAACTAACATCTTTATGAGGATGATTAAGCACGTCTTGATCTTTGTACTTTAGGAAGTCGCGGTGATACTTGTGCCTCCAAAGCATGTGTGAATTCATAAGTGATATCAATCGCATCAAGAACACGAGGGTCATCTTCTGGTAGTTTAAACTTATCCTGCAAAAGGGTGAAAATAATTCATCCCTATAGAGTTATTTATTATGTTTAGGAAAACCATTGCTTGAAGCTCATTAAAAAAGAATGACGAGAGGAGAAATTATTTCAAAAAACCACTGTGGCCTGCAAGTCAAGATTGTAAATTAAAATAAATGACATTTAAAATCAACATAAAAAAAATTACCAGTACGAGTGATCGCATGTGCATCTTATCATCCTCACTGATTTCTTTCCAACTTTTTGCAGTCTTTGGTGCGACTTGACGATGGATTTTACTCACCCCCCCACTCCATAAGCTAGCCAGCCCCGACTGGTGTGTCCGCCTCTTCTGTCCAAACAACCGGCACAGGCCCTTTTCCAATCTCAATAGCCTTTACTAAAGCAAGCCCATGCGAGAGGCCACGTTTGCGTTTAGCAGCGCTATTGGATCCTAAGACAATGAGATGTAACATATATATAATATGGATATTAAAAAAGCCACAAGAAATAAATAGGACATTTGAAAAAATAAAACTTATAAAAGTTAAAAGTTGGAACAAATCCAGCCGTCGAGATCCATCTAAAAGAGGAATAAAGAAAAGGATAATCCTCTTATAAGCTTTCATGTGATAGTTTCCTTTCTATGCCAATCGTCACTAATTTTTTCCCAGCAATAAAAAAAAGCCACAACGAAACATGAAAGCACCTCATGTTTCTGCTGCATGCACATGACCTAGAAGTTGGTGCAAGAATGGCATTTGAGTTACCATCCATGTCCTCTGTTATTGTTGATATTTTATTCAAGAAACAATATCCATCAAACAATGATGCATATATACATAGAATGTTAATTCGGTGGTAGATCATAGGGTGTTAGGGTACTTTCTGAAACAAGCGAGTGTATTCTATATCACAAGGGGTAAAAAATATAGAGAGGCTTATGGGCCTGAGCATTGAACAAATATATAGAGAGGCTTGCAGTTTCAGATCTTATTTTATATTTTTATTTCGGGTCCACTTCGGCAAGAGATGCTTATCATGATGTCCACAATAACTCATCTCAATTTACCAGGTATCAAGATAAGCGTAAGTTGCCATTTGAAGTTATTATTGTTCAGAACAAGCACGGTAAGCTACTCGAATACACTAATGCTCCTTATAAGAACCTTGCCAGTTTGAATGTAATTGGGAATTCCCAAGTTCCAAACTAGACCAAAGATGTTTCCAAGGAAGAAAAGAGGATATTGCAGATACAGAAACACAAACACCATTCTCGCACAAAACAGTCCAGATGTCTTGGAATAGAAATAACACAAAATATAGGGATCATAGTGTATGAATATGTCGTATCGAATCCGTGTTTGTGCACAGTTTACCTATACTAAAGAAGAGAAAAACCCTAAAATTCTTTTGATTCTGTATAATTGCATATTTGTCTAATTATCCACATGTTGCAGATAAAATAATCCAGAGAAGCAAAATAAATAAGCTCAAATTAAACATATGCCCTAATATAAAAATTAAACAGATTTTGTCCACTATGAGTAGGAACGATAAAACACAAATCTGAGTACTGGTGAAATCCCTAAATTTAGGGGGAAGTCGAACCTTAAGTGAAGAGGGAGTCGACTAAACAGATCCCGTCGTCTAGAGAGGTGTCGATGGAAAGGCCGCAACTTGGAGATGTCGTCGACTCACTGGGAGGTCGTTGACTGAAAAACAAAGTTAGAATCAAAATCAAAGTTAGGGTTTACGAAAGATTAATAAGTAAGTCCATGCAATAGAAAACAAACCCAAATATTGATCTCAGATGATTTTCCTCCAATGGAGAACATATAGCATCGGCGTCCCAATGGAGACAGAGAGCAGCCTGGTGTCCTAATGGAGAACGGAGAGAGCAGTCGGCGTCCCAATGGAGAACATAGAAGGTCTTGGATGAGTGTATTAGAACGGCTGTTGGGGAAAAAATAGCTTTGGGAACGGAGGGTTTTGAACGAGTCTCTCTGGGGAAAAAATGTGAGGGGGAAAACATAGGAACGGAGGGAACGGATGGTTTTGGTAGTCGTTTCTTTTGGGGAAAAGTTTGTTGAAGGAGGAAAATTTGTTGATGTAGAATTTTCGTTTGCCTTCTAAATTTTGTTGATGAGGACAAAATATTTAAGCAATGCCCCAAATAAAAATTTTGTTGACGAAGAAATTTCGTTTGCCTCCGAAATTTTTTTGTTAATTTTTTGTTAATTTTATGAAGAAATTTTGTTTGCCTCCGAGTAAATTTTGGTTTGCCTCCTAATTAAGTCCTGAACAAAACCGCCCCAAATAAAACTTCTTTAGAAATATTTTAGCAACACTATAATTCATGGCCAAAGATTAAAATTTTTAGCAACTATTTAATTCGTTACTAATTTTAGGATGCAGAAAGTATAGGTGATTTAGCAACGAAACTGACGTTGCCTATTTTTTTAGTCTTTGGCAACGAAAATTAACAACGATTAAAATATGCGTTGCCGTAATTTGTGTTTAGCAACGACAACAATATGCGTTGTAGAAACAATTTATTAGTAATGAAAAAAGACACGTTGCTTAAAAATCGTTGCCTTATGAGGTATTTCTTGTAGTGGTATATACCAAAAATATATAATTTATTAATTATGGTTTATTTTGTGACACACACATGTCGTTAAATGTATGGTATTGTTCAGCGACATGTATGCACATGTCGCCAAATATATGGTATCATTTTGCGACACAC
This sequence comes from Iris pallida, assembly GCA_029216955.1. Classification (NCBI taxonomy): domain Eukaryota; kingdom Viridiplantae; phylum Streptophyta; class Magnoliopsida; order Asparagales; family Iridaceae; genus Iris; species Iris pallida. The sequence goes on from JANAVB010020479.1 coordinate 29,770, forward strand.
ATGCACATGTCGCCAAATGTATGGTATCATTTTACGACAAGCTGATGTCGCCATTAGTAGAGATTTTTTTTGGTGGGATTGCTATTTGGTTTCCCTCTAGTAAAATCTGAGTGGATTTTACGACATAATAAAACTCATGTCGCCAAAACATGAAAAAAGTAGCCTTTGGAGACATAAAAGACCCTATGTCGCTAAAATATGTTGCTAAAAATACAATTTCTTGTAGTAAAATATACAAAGATATATTTCATATATATTACTAAATTTTCTTATTCGGTTTACCAGGGAGAGGAATTTTA
>JANAVB010020480.1:0-45770 GCA_029216955.1 Iris pallida
AGATAAATAATGTTTTTATAATATCAATGTACCTGATATACCCTGTTTCCCTATTTTCCTATGCTGTGATCAAGTTTCCTAGTTATCAAGTCCCCAATAGTACACTAAAACCTAGGGTACCATTACGATAGACCTGCATGGGCCACCACTAAAAATATGTCACGACTCGCTCCCCAATAATCGGGACACGAGTCGGACACGTCAGCCTTCGTCGTAGACAAATGAAGTAAGCTGTACAAATCTCTAGGGAAACTATAAGTCAAGATATGAATGAAATAAATCACAGCATCTATAATATCGAATCCCAGAAACAAAGTGCAAACTATGAATTATTACATTTTCAGCAAATGAAATGTAAAACTGAAGTCTCTAATACAAAGTCCAAATGAACTAAAGGAAGATGCTAAGCCTCATCGGCTCTTAAGTCCAGAGCAACACCAGCTAGCTCAATGGTACCTCCAGGCTCTGCTTGTAGTAAGTGTCACAAAATAGCATCCATCTCACCTACAATATATCCTAGTCAGGAGCGAAGCTAAGTATATCAAGGAAATAAACAAAAACAACATGAGGATAAAATATGAACAGGCAATGAATCTCAAAACAGGAAACTAGAACAAGCATATTGAAATGAACACAAGAGTATAATGAAATGAACCTGAACTATAACCTGGTACTTGAGCATGAATATACAAGGAACCTGACATGTGTAATATATTTGAAATACTTCCAGAGTGTGTGATCGGCTTGGGTAGACATGGAACATGGCACAGGCATGAAGGTACGACTTAGGGCTGCGTGCACAGTGCGAGGCCTAAGCTATTACATGAATTGTAACTCAAGTGGATCACACATATGTAGTATTTCGCCCAGACACAAGCAAACTCATGGAACAAGACACAAGACAAGATCGTGTAATATCGTGTCCAACAGGAAGGTACAAGCATGAATAGATGCACAAGACATGAAGTAAATGAGCAATTCCGAGGAGTATACTTTCCTTGCTCAGGGTGATCGAGGGTAGGTAGTAAATCTAGAAATCCTCCTGTTATTTGGATAATTGATTTAGTTAAGTTCTAACAAGGTATTAATTGCTATCAACAACTTAAACAAGCCTAATTACCTACAGGGTTTACCAATTGTACTTGTCACGCCCCAGAACCAGAATACTGGAGAACGGGGGACAGACACAGCCAGCTACGTACATTGAAGTGTAATCCACCTTGATGTACGGTCACAACTATCTAGATACATGAGGATTTTACTACAAGCCAACAGTCTTATGGTCAATATCAAGCCTAGTGTCTCAATCTCAAGCAAGCAAGTAAGTGTAACAAGATGGTAGATCATCAGACATACAAAGTAAGGCATCCCATACATTACATATTCAGATGATCATAAAGCTAGTCATACAAAATACGGAGGCTAGCAAGAGTTTAAGTATACATAATCAACCCTAGGGTTTGTCAATCATGTTACAGCCCTTAGGCAGACAGGAACGTAAATTAATACGAGCTAACAGTTGCTCGACGGCTAAACGCCTCAAAAGAATAATTTACAATGGAGTAGGAGAGTAAAATAAAAATCCACTCGTTGCCAGGGTTACGTCTGGTGTTCACCATCTGGCTGGAGGGCTGGGAGATCCTAGGGTCCTACTCCGTAATCTGGCCATACAAACCAGCTCGGTCAGACCCCAGAAAAAGCAAGTGCTACAAGGGATACTTCACTTAAGAACTAAAACCAGCATATTAGCACATGAGACATAAAGGGTAATAAAAGACATGAGTTAGAGAAAAACAAGATGATAAACGATAAGACGACTAAGGGACAATTCCGGTAGCCAAGTTACAACCCGTAAACCAAACAAGGATCGGGGTGGTAACCCTTCACCTGAACAAAGCTTAGTCTCCAACCAATTATCGACAAGAATAAAGCATGAACAAGCATGTGCTGAAATAATCATAGACCGGCATTGCTTAGACAAGACTAGACTGGACTACATCCATCAATCACGGCCAAGCAAAGAGTACGGCTTGATACTTTAACTAGCTAGGGTATCAACAAGTACTAGCAAGATGCAATGAGATGTTCCTGCAGTCACAGGCCTGCAGCTATCCAGGTTATCCAGGCAAGGTTGATTACCAAAGTTATCTAGAATTATTAGATGACTTAGAGTGCAATACATAACAGTGTGCTTGTACTTGTTTCATTAGTGTGTCACATATAACAGTGGACTGGAAATGTGCCCTACTCGACGGCAGGCTACAAGTCCATCAGGTTTGGCCGGGATAACGAGATCGCCTGTAACTGAGGAAATCTCCCTTAGAATGAACTACTTGCTCAATCTAGTCATTAACCTTAGTCAGATTCAGTATGAATCCCTAACCGTGGTAACCAGGGACTCACGTCCTAGACATGATGTAAGACGAGACTAGACTATTAGCTTGTACAGACAAGTTTCAAGCAAGCACCCACGGTGTCAAGACGAGAATTTACTTAGCAGGTCGAGATAGCCGTCGTAACGGCGTTCAAGGTTACATGTCATATTTACTTGTCAAGAGTGCACCGCAATGGACCACTATCATGTACTGGCCTGTCATGTTCTTGTCTGGAGTTTGCCACGACGGGTCACTGTCATGTACTGGCCTGTCATGTTCTTGTCTGGAGTGCACCACGACGGGCCACTGTCATGTATTGGCATGTCATGTTCTTGTCTGGAGTGCGCCACGACGGACCACTATCATGTTATTACCATGTTCATGTTCATGTATCATGCCGTGTTCACATATCATGTCGTTTACAGATTATCATGTCAATATTTCTTGTCAAGAGTGCGCCACAACAGCCACCATCAAGTGCTATCATTCTATTAATATGTCATGTTCACATCGTGTTCATGTCGAGTTCATATCAAAAAGGCGTAAGGATATAAAATGGGTGCAAAAATCAAGAAAGGGGAACCTGGGGACATCATGCGCCCAAGGAGGTGCATGCGCCCACACATGGGTCCTAGGGCTATGCGTCCAAAGGGGAAGAGTCAAGTCAGAATGCAATATAAGTTTCATGGCCGTATGCGCCCAAGTCAGGGAGCCATGCGCCCACTATTGGCACAACATGGGTCTATGAATGTTGCAAGCCCAAGGTAAGTTATGCGCCCAAGAGGGAGAAGTCTATACGCCCAAACAAGCATGAAAATGCCTTAAAGGATTACAAGTTAGGGGCTCAAGCACCATCCATTGTAGGTCATGCGCCCACATGAAGGTCTATGCGCCCAAACACAAGGGTGTCTATGCGCCCACACATGGACTTATACGTCCACATGATCTGGCTATGCGCCCACAGAGTTGCACTTCATAGTGTGCAAACACTGTCCATCATCTTCTCCAAGTCTTGGCCGATAGTACAAGTCTTGGAACCCATGATCTTCAAATGATCATAACTCGGTCAAAACACAATGAAATCTGACTTTTCAAAGGTCTAAGTTGTGTAAAATCAAATTCTCTACCACATGGAACTCTTAGTTTTCGAAAACAATGTGTCACAAGATCAAAACCCAAGAAAACCCCAAAATGGTGCAAAGCTAGATCTACACAAATATATACATGAAAATGCAAAATGACAAGAACTAAAGTAGCTTAGAATGTTGCATTGAAGAGATTAGAACAATAAAATAGAGGGTTCCTTCATGAAGCAAGTTGCACTTGCCTAAGATTTTTCTTTGGTGGGTGGGAGAAGTAAATAAAGAAGAAGATGAAGAAATAATGGAGGAGAGAAGGTTGGTGGCGTTTAAATAAGGGGTTAACATGTTGAACCATGGGAAAATAAACCAAGCCAAACCACAATGAACCAAGTCAAACCATGATATGCCATGATGAACCTAAGTAAGATTAAATCAATGCTAGCTAGCAAGGCAAGATAAGTAAAAATATGGGTCAGGATTCCATACACGTATACTGGAAATACGTATAACGGAAAACGGAGGTGACAGTACTAAAATAGCATGTTCCATTATTACTCAACTATAGCTCTAGGATTTAACACTAACAATTATCAACTACTGATTCACAATTCAGATTTAAACCTACCTCACTAATACAAAATCCTAACTTCAAAAATAAGCTAAAAGCAGATAAATAAAATAATGTAACGCCACAGTTCCAAAAATACATAGGACCAAGTACGTGAACATGCCAGCTACACATATACGGAGAATACCCCAATATATGGAACCCTCGTATACGTACATAAGCTATATAATAAATCATCACGGCCAGAATAATATAATCTAATCTCATCACAGCTTAACACAGAAGATAATAAAGTCCAGATAATAAATGAATGTATCAAAAGATAGCCGGGTGGTCATTCCCACTCCAAACAGCTATGATAAATAGTCACAATGATCGGAGTCCAACCTCCGTAAATAGAAATGTAAAGTGATGTTAAAAAATGTTCCACTAAAAGGTCCCAAGGAAAATACTAAGCTAGAAGTCAGCGGGAGATGCCTCGTCATCAATGTAGGATAGATCCAGTGCCGCTCCGTACTCCTGCGGGAAATCGTCTAATCCTAGAAAGATAACCAGGTCCTAGAGGGACGTAACAAGATACAAGAAAATACCATGCCATGTAACTGTGATAATATAATAAGAAGAAAAGGGATACATGCAATAGGGTGCCTACCAGGTCTACAGTGATAATGCAGTTAAGAACAGACCTTCAACGCATGGGCATCTGGCTCAGGAGCAGGAAACTCAGGTATGGTCCCATCAGGATACCAGGGACCTCAAAGCATAACTTTCCTCGAATGTCAGTGGCCAGCAGGATCAAAAATAGGAAAGTCATAAGTAGCCCATACGTTAAGGAATCTGTTCTCCCCACCCAATGCCTAGTAGGGTAACATCCATGACTCATGAAACCTCTAGTAACTGCCAAGTCCACTAGCATGCAACTCTATTGGCAATTACTCCTATCCGTCGCACGCCTCATACGTATCGGTGGCCAGCCGACTATACGAGCACGTGTCCTACATGTGATCACTATACGTGGTAAAGCAAGTGTTACGGCCGTATGAGATATACCGATACCTCATCAACAAGGGGTAGTCACTAGACTAAGTCAATGCAAGAGAAATAATAAAAGCAAAAAAACGACCGATAGAGTCGCCTGGACCCAAGTGTGACTTGGATGCACAGTTTTATAATATTAACAAATAAGAAATACTAAAAATAACAACTGAAAATAAGAATACATAATCACAGAGTAATGTGGCAAGGTATCTTGCCTGGTGGTGCGAAGGTGGCAAGTCCAAGAATCATAATATCAGTAAAGAATGTCACAATCTCCAAATGACTCCGGATGCTGAAACAAACATCAAGAACGTACTCGGAATAAGTGATATACCTAGAAAATTTCTGTCTAAAAGTTAAATTCTAGAACAGGGGCAAAATCGTAATTTTGGGTCAAAACGATGTCCATCGTTGGACACATTTTTTTTTCCGAAATGTGTGCTAATATCTATGGTCTCTAAAGTCCTCAAAATATGTCTACAGTTTCGGTTTGAGGTGACGAACTCAACGGTATGTCCAATTTTGGATTTCGATGAGCCGTGCACAAAATCACCCATTGGGTTGGATTGCGGGCCCGCAAAATTTGGCGCTCCGATCAACCTTCTTAGATTCGGACCAAACTTGGCATACAAGACCAGAAAATCGATACGGTCCTGATGGCACAAGTTTCGTGCCGATCCGGCGAACGTGAACGAAGTTATGGCCAAGTTTGTAAAATATTGATACGGGGGTATCTCGACGGATACGCACTGATTTCGTCGTGCACGCACAACGAAACCAAGTTCCATCAGTTCCCACACGTCAGCAACATCCATACGCACCTTTCGATGCGTATAGTGCACGATCACGTCGCTCGATTTGTCGGAGCGCACGCCGTATCGAACAGATTTCTAAAATTTTATAGTTTTTAGTACAGTTTTTCTACCAACTTTAACAATACATAACTTCTTGTACAATAATCAAAATATAGATTGAACAGGTGCGTTGAAATCTTGGTTAGGTTGTCTTTGACTGTTTTGAACTAATTTTCAAAATTGCTAAGTGTTTTGATCAAAGTCTTCCTTCCAAGTTGAGGGTTCAGGCTGTTCATACGCCGTATTTTTGGGCTGAATCGACTCAACTTCGTATTGATTTTGCAGCCAATCTAGGAGGTGATATCGAAATCCCTTTGAGGGAATTCAAAGTTGGTTATATTGGCTATCTACAAGAAGTTACAAAATCGAAATTGATCGAATATACAGAAGGGAATCAGGTTTGAAACCTTCATACCTGGGCTGTTGCCGAGAGCAGGGTGGTCTCTGTTCAGTCGGGTTTGAGCGGCAGAGTGAAGCTGCAGTGGCCGACAACGGCTTGCAGGCGGCTGGACGAAGTCACCTAGGAGCCGGGGTCGTACTGGGGTTGAAGGTTGGGATCTGGAAGGAGAGATTGAAGCGCGCGAGTGTTTGGAAGTCAGAAGGGAACCCGCGGCATATATGAGGCCTTGAGATGGATTTCCGTTTGGATTTCAACTTTGTTTAGGATAAGGTTGTGTCCAGGTGGGAGAGAATCTCCTTAGGATTAGATGGGATTTTATTTGGAATGAGTTGGTGGTGAATTGAACAAGATTGGGTTGGTTTCAGATTTGAATACACATGAAAATTTCCTGCTGTTGTTGTGCTTCGTTTTGGGCTAAGTGTAACACACAGTCCCAAAATACATAGGACTAGGAACGTAGACATACCAGCAGTATAATAAATATACGTAAGCTATAAATACAGTAGAACCATGACTAATCTCATCCACACAAAATAAATGAATAAAAGATATCATAAAATGATAATGAATTGTCTTGATACAATATGTTGGGTAGAGACACATCCACTACCAACAAAATAAAAGAAAGAAGTACATGATATAAACGATTTTGACGAATGTAGCAAGATAGATCTGTCACGCCCCAGAACCAGAATACTGGAGAGCGGGGGCAGACATTGCCAGCTACGTATAACGGAATAGAATCCACACCGCTATATGGTCACGGCTGTCTAGATATGTGAGGGTTTCACTACAATCCATCAGTCTCTTAAGGTCATAAAATAGCCTATTGTCTCAATCTCAACCAACTAATAATAATCACAAGATATAAGATCTCCAAATATACAATTGTAAGGCGTCCCAAACATTACATATCCAGATGATCATGAAGCTAGTCGTTACAAAATGTGAGGACTAGCAAGAGTTCAGTCATACATGATCAACCCCCGGGGCTTGTCAATCATGTTACAGCCCGTAGACAGACAGTAAGTAAGTACAATCGAGCTAACACTTGCTCGTCGGCTAAACGCCTCAAAAGAATAATTTACACTATTACAGTGGGAGAACAAAAGAAACCCACTCGAAGCCCTGGTTACACCTGGTGACCACCATCGGGCTGGAAGACAGGTAGATCCTTTGCTGCTGCTCCGGTATCTGGCCATACAAAATCAGCTGGGTCAGACCCCAGGAAGAGCAAGTGCCACAAAGGAGGCCACAAAATAAGAACCAAAGCCAGCAAATTAGCACAATAAATAATTACATAATAAGAGACAGTAATTAAGGAAAACATGATAGGTGAATATAAAAGACAATCTTGTACAGAATCGATAAAAGACAGAGCATATAGAAAAGCATGACAGGATGATATACGATGAGATAACCATGGGACTATTCAGATAGCTAGGTTACAACCCGTAAACCAAACAAGGACCGGGGTTGTAACCCTTCGTCTGAACGGAACTTGGTTTCTCTCACCATTTATCGGCAAGATAAATATAAGAAATCAGGGCAAGTAACAATCTGGAGTGACAATCATTATAGTGACAATTTGGAGTGACAATCATTATAGTGACAATCTGGAGTGACAATCATTCAATCATTCTGGTACAATCTTACAATCAATCAATTCTAGACAATACTATACTGGACTAGACTCCATCCAAGCAATCACGGCCAATCATTGCCTACGGCTTTCTACATTAACTAACTAGGGTTATCACAATCCTAGTTACTAGCAAGATACAAAGAGATGCTCCAAGTAGTCACAGGCCCTGCAGCTATCCAGGTTATCCAGGCAATCATTATAGTGACAATCTAGAGAGTACAATGCATTATAGTGACAATAGAGTTCAATCATTTAAGTGACAATGGTGGGTGCCCCACATAACAGTGGGCTGGAAATGTGCCCAAGGTGTCAGGATTAATTATACAGGTCATGTCGTGTCAGGTAGCCGTCGCAACAGCTATTCAAGATATCAGGTCAGGTTATCATATAGTGTACTAGTCAAGAGTGTGCCACGATGGGCCACTATCAGGTCATGCTCAATTATCAATTCCAAACATATCCAGTAAATTCGTGATTATCAAGTTCAGGACAAAAGGCGTAAGGATATAAAATGGACGTAAAACATCTAATAAATATCAATAAACAGGGCTATAGAAGAGCCAAGCTTAAAGAAATAAGGCCAAAGCTCCAAGAGCCAATGGGTTAAGCAAGGGGTCAGGGGGCAGCGTACACAAAAGTCACGCACTCAAGGGGAGCTGCGTACGTGAAAAGTCACGCACGCTCAAGGGAGCAGCGTACATGAAAAGTCACGTACGCTAAGAGAGCAGCGTAGGTAAAAAGTCACGCACGCTACAGGGAGCAGCGTAGGTAAAAAGTCACGCACGCTGAGAGAGTAATATACGTGAAAAGTTACGCACGCTACAGGGAGCAGCGTAGGTGAAAAGCCACGCACGCTGAGAGAGTAATGTACGTGAAAAGTCACGCACGCTACAGGGAACAGCGTAGGTGAAAAGTCACGCACGCTGAGAGAGCAATGTACGTGAAAAGTCACGCACGCTACAGGGAGCAACGTACATGAAAGTCACGCACGCTCAAGTGAGCAGCGTACATGAAAAGTCACGCACGCTCAAGTCTGCGTACGCACAAAAGCACGCACGCAGGAGACACACTTCCAACAGGAAGCGTATCCAAGGCTCAGTGGCGTAATCTAAGAAGCTCTGCACACTGCTCACTGTCTTCTCCAAACAGCAAGAACACCATGATGAACCCAAAGCTTCAAAAGCTCACAACTTGGCCATCCGAACTCCAAATCCGGATTTCCAAAGCTCCAACTTGGGTGAAACTGAATGCTCTTCCACATAGAAGCATCAAAAACCCATAAAATCCAACTAAAGTAGATCAAACCATACAAAATCCGAAAATAGCTAAACCTAGATCTATAATAAAGGAAGCTCCAAATCATAAAAAGCCAAGAACTAATGTTGATCACCATGTCCTAATCTAGCTAATGGACCAAGAAAATAGGGTTCTCATGTAGTGGCAAGATGCACTTGCCTAGGGTTAGGAGAGTTGTGGAGGAAGGAGAAGAAGAAGGAAATTAATGATAGAAGTTATGAGGAGAGAGAGTGGTAGGTGGGGATTATAAAGAGGGTGGGATGTGGTAGAATGAAGGGATAGCATAGGCTATGGTGTTCCAACCATAAAGAACCAAACCAAACCAACCCAAACCAATTAAAACCGCGCTAAGTCAAAACCAAAATACGAGAAATACTGAAATTCCACAAGTTGAGAAAATAAAAATACATGCCAAAACCCAGATACGAGTTTAAATACGAAATACGGGAAATACGGAAAATAAGGGTGACAACTCTACCCATCTTAAAAGAATTCTGTCCTCGGAATTTAATCAAGGAGCTAGAGATTGTCACGACAAGCTATACTAAGCACAGGCAAGCTACACTAAGCAGTTCAATCATACAATCATACAATGCAAGCAAGGAAGGGAAAACGTAAGGCATAAGGAAGATATTATACCTCACGAGTCAAACAAGTAGGGATAACGTGATCGGATATCATCCTCACACTCCCACGTTTGACTCTCCCAAGGAGCGATGAACGCAAGCAACAGGAACTAAACTGATAGTCTTGCGCTTGAGGTCTCTCTCCTTGGTCAAACAGGGACATGGGCCTATCCTCAAACGAAAAGATGGGTACCAATAACCAGTTTCTAATGACCTAGGATATGGCTCGGGTCCGGGATGTACCGTTGTAATTAGGATACATGAAATACGTCATGCACCTCACATAATGACGGTAGAAAAGCAAGATGAGAGGACACATATACCTCTCGGTCGATTCTGAACCTGAGCCTGGGCTAGGGCAAACTGCCGCGGGTTCTGTTGCAGGAAAGTCTGGACCTGAGTCGGCAATGGCCTCGGGAACGGAAACTATTGTTGCTGGTGAACTGGAGCTGGTACTGGTGCTGGTGCTGGTCCCCTAACCGAGGGACTAGATACTGTTGATGCTGAATCGACTCTGAATGGGCAGGACCCCACCCTATGGTCCGGTGCCCCACACAACAAGCATAATCCCAGTACCTTGCGACACTCCGCTACCACGTGTCCAGGCTTCCCACAATAAGAACAGCCCACGGCGGAAGGCTGCGCATGCTTCTGTTTCTGCTGAGGGTACGTCGGGGTTGTGTGCTGAACCGACGTAACTGCGGTTGCTTGCCTCGGAGTTCCAATAGTCAAAGCCCTAGCTGCCGGGGCTGGTGCTGAAGACTGATTCTTTTGACTATGGGACCGCTTCCGACCTCCGGTCCTGTCCACTATTCTCTGGGAGGTATACTCGTGCCTCCTAGCTGCTCTCAATACTACATCAAATGTCTGGTGCTCAAACTGTTCTACTGCCAACAAGATCTCCAAGTGGAGCCCCTGATGGAACCGTTGGGCCCTATCAAACTCGGTCGCCACCAAGGTGGGAGCAAACCGACTGAGTCTAGAAAACTCGGCCGCATATCCGTCGACCGTCCTCCCCATCTGCTTAAGATTACTGAACCTGGTCTGCAAGTCATACCGAGCCACTGCATCATAATACTTGGTCTGGAACCTTTCACTGAACACTGCCCAGGGGACAGGTGTTGTCAATCCCACTGCTTGTGTAGCCCACCAACTGTGGGCTAGATCCAATAACTGTATTTGTACCACAGCTACCTTCTCTTCTTCTGGAGTCTTTGCGGCTTCGAGAATCACCTCTATATCTTGTAGCCAAGCATCGGCAGCAATGGCATCCTCGCTGCCATCGAAGAATGGAGGGTTCAGGCGCTTAAAACTGTTGACCGCACTGTTCCCTCGGGGTCCACTTCTATTCAGAGCATCTTCCACTGCCTGGTGCAAGGCATCGCCTCTACGATCTTGGGAAGCTAACAATGATCTGATGAGACCCACCAAAGTGCCGTCATCAGGATCTGCAGGCTGGACTGACTGAACTGGCGGCTCTCCTCCAGTAGGTACAACTCGGGAGGCTGCTCCTGAGTGCAGGGCCGGATCTTCTGGTTGCTGCTGGTCCACGGGAGGTGCACCTCCTTGCTGATTGGCAGGTCCAGGTTCAATGCCGCTGAAGAAGACGACATAGGAACAATAAGAAAGGACCAGGACAGATCAACGATTACAAGCATGTGATCAGGACAAGAATTTTTAGGAATCAAGAGGATACGAGCAGAGATCAAGGGCGAGTACAGATTGAGACATCTACCCGGTAAACCCTTACACATCTTGATTAACAAGACCTGCATGGGCCACCACTTAAACTATGTCACGCCCCAGAACCAGAATACTGGAGAGCGGGGGCAGACATAGCCAGCTACGTATAACGGAATGGAATCCACACCGCTATACGGTCACGGCTGTCTAGATATGTGAGGGTTTCACTATAATCCATCAGTCTCTTAAGGTCATAAAATAGCCTATTGTCTCAATCTCAACCAACTAATAATAATCACAAGATATCAGATCTCCAAATATACAATTGTAAGGCGTCCCAAACATTACATATCCAGATGATCATGAAGCTAGTCGTTACAAAATATGAGGACTAGTAAGAGTTCAGTCATACATGATCAACCCCCGGGGCTTGTCAATCATGTTACAGCCCGTAGGCAGACAGTAAGTAAGTACAATCGAGCTAACACTTGCTCGTCGGCTAAATGCCTCAAAAGAATAATTTATACTATTACAGTGGGAGAACAAAAAAAACCCACTCGAAGCCCTGGTTACGCCTGTGACCACCATCGGGCTGGAAGACAGGTAGATCCTTTGCTGCTGCTCTGGTATCTGGCCATACAAAACCAGCTGGGTCAAACCCCAGGAAGAGCAAGTGCCACAAAGGAGGCCACAAAATAAGAACCAAAGCCAGCAAATTAGCACAATAATATAATTACATAATAAGAGACAGTAATTTAAGGAAAACATGATAGGTGAATATAAAAGACAATCTTGTACAGAATCGATAAAAGACAGAGCATATAGAAAAGCATGACAGGATGATATACGATGAGATAACCATGGGACTATTCAGATAGCTAGGTTACAACCCATAAACCAAACAAGGACCGGGGTTGTAACCCTTCGTCTGAACGGAACTTGGTTTCTCTCACCATTTATCGGCAAGATAAATATAAGAAATCAGGGCAAGTAACAATCTGGAGCGACAATCATTATAGTGACAATTTGGAGTGACAATCATTATAGTGACAATCTGGAGTGACAATCATTCAATCATTCTGGTACAATCTTATAATCAATCAATTCTAGACAATACTATACTGGACTAGACTCCATCCAAGCAATCACGGCCAATCATTGCCTACGACTTTCTACATTAACTAACTAGGGTTATCACAATCCTAGTTACTAGCAAGATGCAATGAGATGCTCCAAGTAGTCACAGGCCCTGCAGCTATCCAGGTTATCCAGGCAATCATTATAGTGACAATCTAGAGAGTACAATGCATTATAGTGACAATAGAGTTCAATCATTTAAGTGACAATGGTGGGTGCTCCACATAACAGTGGGCTGGAAATGTGCCCTACTCGTCGGCAGGCTACAAGTCCAATCATTTGCGGCCGGGATAACGGGATCGCCTGTAACTGGGGAACATCTCTTCATGACTAGTGAATTATACTAATTATTAACCTTAGTCCAATTCAGTAGGTACTCCTGACCGTGGTACTCAGGAGTCCCCTCCGAGACATGATGCAAGACAGGACAAGTGGATTATTTGTACAAGCACAATCACCCAAGGTGTCAGGATTAATTATACAGGTCATGTCGTGTCAGGTAGCCGTCGCAACAGCTATTCAAGATATATCAGGTCAGGTTATCATATCAGTGTACTAGTCAAGAGTGCGCCACGACGGGCCACTATCAGGTCATACTCAATTATCAATTCCAAACATATCCAGTAAATTCGTGATTATCAAGTTCAGGACAAAAGGCGTAAGGATATAAAATGGACGTAAAACATCTAATAAAATATCAATAAACAGGGCTATAGAAGAGCCAAGCTTAAAGAAATAAGGCCAAAGCTCCAAGAGCCAATGGGTTAAGCAAGGGGTCAGGGGGCAGCGTACGCAAAAGTCACGCACTCAAGGGGAGCTGCGTACGCGAAAAGTCACGCACGCTCAAGGGAGCAGCGTACATGAAAAGTCACGCACGCTGAGAGAGCAGCGTAGGTGAAAAGTCACGCACGCTACAGGGAGCAGCGTAGGTGAAAAGTCACGCACGCTGAGAGAGTAATGTACATGAAAAGTCACGCACGCTACAGGGAGCAGCGTAGGTGAAAAGTCACGCACGCTGAGAGAGTAATGTACGTGAAAAGTCACGCACGCTACAGGGAACAGCGTAGGTGAAAAGTCACGAACGCTGAGAGAGCAATGTACGTGAAAAGTCACGCACGCTACAGGGAGCAACGTACATGAAAGTCACGCACGCTCAAGTGAGCAGCGTACATAAAAAGTCACGCACGCTCAAGTCTGCGTACGCACAAAAGCACGCATGCAGGAGATACGCTTCCAACAGGAAGCGTATCCAAGGCTCAGTGGCGTAATCTAAGAAGCTCTGTACACTGCTCACTGTCTTCTCCAAACAGTAAGAACACCATGATGAACCCAAAGCTTCAAAAGCTCACAACTTGGCCATCCGAACTCCAAATCCGAATTTCCAAAGCTCCAACTTGGGTGAAACTGAATGCTCTTCCACATAGAAGCATCAAAAACCCATAAAATCCAACTAAAGTAGATCAAACCATGCAAAATCCAAAAATAGCTAAATCTAGATCTAGAACAAAGGAAGCTCCAAATCACAAAAAGCCAAGAACTAATGTTGATCACCATGTCCTAATCTAGCTAATGGACCAAGAAAATAGGGTTCTCATGTAGTGGCAAGATGCACTTGCCTAGGGTTGGGAGAGTTGTGGAGGAAGGAGAAGGAGAAGAAGAACTAAATTAATGGTGGAAGTTATGAAGAGAGAGAGTGGTAGGTGGGGATTATAAAGAGGGTGGAATATGATGGAATGAAGGGGTAGCATAGGCTATGGTGTTCCAACCATAAAGAACCAAACCAAACCAACCCAAACCAATTAAAACCGAGCCAAGTCAAAACCTAAAATATGAGAAAAACTGAACTTCCACAAGTTAAGAAAATAAAAATACATGCCAAAACCCAGATACGAGTATAAATACGAAATACGGGAAATACAGAAAATGAGGGTGACAACTCTACCCACCTTAAAAGAATTCTGTCCTCGGAATTTAATCAAGGAGCTAGAGATTGTCACGACAAGCTATACTAAGCACAGGCAAGCTACACTAAGCAGTTCAATCATACAATCATACAATGCAAGCAAGGAAGGGAAAACGTAAGGCATAAGGAAGATATGATACCTCACGAGTCAAACAAGTAGGGATAACATGATCAGATATCATCCTCACACTCCCACGTTTGACTCTCCCAAGGAGCGATGAACGCAAGCAACAGGAACTAAACTGATAGTCTTGCGCTTGAGGTCTCTCTCCTTGGTCAAACAGGGACACGGGCCTATCCTCATACGAAAAGATGGGTACCAATAACCAGTTTTTAATGACCTAGGATATGGCTCGGGTCCGGGATGTACCGTTGTAATTAGAATACATGAAATACGTCATGCACCCCGCATAATGACGGTAGAAAAGCAAGATGAGAGGACACATATACCTCTCGGTCGATTCTGAACCTGAGCCTGGGCTAGGGCAAACTGCCGCGGGTTCTGTTGTTGGAAAGTCTGGGCCTGAGTCGGCAATGGCCTTGGGAACAGAAACTGTTGTTGCTGGTGAACTGGAGCTGGTACTGGTGCTGGTGCTGGTTCCCTAACCGAGGGACTAGATACTGTTGATGCTGAATCGACTCTGAATGGACAGGACCCCACCCTATGGTCCGGTGCCCCACACAACAAGCATAATCCCAGTGCCTTGCGACACTCCGCTACCACGTGTCCAGGCTTCCCACAATAAGAACAGCCCACGGCGGAAGGCTGCGCTTGCTTCTGTTTCTGCTGAGGGTACGTCGGGGTTGTGTGCTGAACCGATGTAACTGCGGTTGCTTGCCTCGGAGTTCCATTAGTCAAAGCCCTAGCTGCCGGGGCTGGTGCTGAAGACTGATTCATTTGACTATGGGACCGCTTCCGACCTCCAGTCCTGTCCACTATTCTCTGGGAGGTATACTCGTGCCTCCTAGCTGCTCTCAATACTGCATCAAATGTCTGGTGCTCAAACTGTTCTACTGCCAACAAGATCTCCAAGTGGAGTCCCTGATGGAACCGTTGGGCCCTATCAAACTCGGTCCGCCACCAAGGTGGGAGCAAACCGACTGAGTCTGGAAAACTCGGTCGCATATCCGTCGACCGTCCTCCCATCTGCTTAAGATTACTGAACCTGGTCTGCAAGTCATACCGAGCCACTGCATCATAATACTTGGTCTGGAACCTTTCACTGAACACTGCCTAGGGGACAGGTATTGTCAATCCCACTGCTTGTACGGCCCACCAACTGTGGGCTAGATCCAATAACTGTAGGCGTACCACAGCCACCTTCTCTTCTTCTGGAGTCTTCGCGGCTTCGAGAATCACCTCTATATCTTATAGCCAAGCATCGGCAGCAATGGCATCCTCGCTGCCATCGAAGAATGGAGGGTTCAGGCGCTTAAAACTGTTGACCGCACTGTTCCCTCGGGGTCCACTTCTATTTAGAGCATCTTCCACTGCCTGGTGCAATGCATCGCCTCTACGATCTTGGGAAGCTAACAATGATCTGATGAGACCCACCAAAGTGCCGTCATCAGGATCTGCAGGCTGGACTGACTGAACTGGCGGCTCTCCTCCAGTAGGTACAACTCGGGAGGCTGCTCCTGAGTGCAGGGCCGGATCTTCTGGTTGCTGCTGGTCCACGGGAGGTGCTCCTCCTTGCTGATTGGCAGGTCCAGGTTCAATGCCGCTGAATAAGACGACATGGGAACAATAAGAAAGGACCAGGACAGATCAACGATTACAAGCATGTGATCAGGACAAAAATTTTTAGGAATCAAGAGGATACGAGCAGAGATCAAGGTCGAGTACAGATTGAGACTTCTACCCGGTAAACCCTCACACATCTTGATTAACAAGACCTGCATGGGCCACCACTTAAACCATGTCACGCCCCAGAACCAGAATACTGGAGAGCGGGGGCAGACATAGCCAGCTACGTATAACGAAATGGAATCCACACCGCTATACGGTCACGGCTGTCTAGATATGTGAGGGTTTCACTACAATCCATCAGTCTCTTAAGGTCATAAAATAGCCTATTGTCTCAATCTCAACCAACTAATAATAATCACAAGATATCAGATCTCCAATTATATAATTATAAGGCGTCCCAAACATTACATATCCAGATGATCATAAAGCTAGTCGTTACAAAATGTGAGGACTAGCAAGAGTTCAGTCATACATAATCAACCCCCGGGGCTTGTCAATCATGTTACAGCCCGTAGGCAGACAGTAAGTAAGTACAATCGAGCTAACACTTGCTCGTCAGCTAAACGCCTCAAAAGAATAATTTACACTATTACAGTAGGAGAACAAAAGAAACCCACTCGAAACCCTGGTTACGCCTGGTGACCACCATCGGGCTGGAAGACAGGTAGATCCTTTGCTGCTGCTCCGGTATCTGGCCATACAAAACCAGCTGGGTCAGACCCCAGGAAGAGCAAGTGCCACAAAGGAGGCCACAAAATAAGAACCAAAGCCAGCAAATTAGCACAATAATATAATTACATAATAAGAGACAGTAATTTAAGGAAAACATGATAGGTGAATATAAAAGACAATCTTGTACAGAATCGATAAAAGACAGAGCATATAGAAAAGCATGACAGGATGATATACGATGAGATAACCATGGGACTATTCAGATAGCTAGGTTACAACCCGTAAACCAAACAAGGACCGGGGTTGTAACCCTTCGTCTGAACGGAACTTGGTTTCTCTTACCATTTATCGGCAAGATAAATATAAGAAATCAGGGCAAGTAACAATTTGGAGTTACAATCATTATAGTGACAATTTGGAGTGACAATCATTATAGTGACAATCTGGAGTGACAATCATTCAATCATTCTGGTACAATCTTACAATCAATCAATTCTAGACAATACTATACTGGACTAGACTCCATCCAAGCAATCACGGCCAATCATTGCCTACGGCTTTCTACATTAACTAACTAGGATTATCACAATCCTAGTTACTAGCAAGATGCAATGAGATGCTCCAAGTAGTCACAGGCCCTGCAGCTATCCAGGTTATCCAGGCAATCATTATAGTAACAATCTAGAGAGTACAATGCATTATAGTGACAATAGAGTTCAATCATTTAAGTGACAATGGTGGGTGCCCCACATAACAGTGGGCTGAAAATGTGCCCTACTCGTCGGCAGGCTACAAGTCCAATCATTTGCGGCCGAGATAACGGGATCGCCTGTAACTGGGGAACATCTCTTCATGACTAGTGAATTATACTAATTATTAACCTTAGTCCAATTCAGTAGGTACTCCTGACCGTGGTACTCAGGAGTCCCCTCCTAGACATGATGCAAGACAGGACAAGTGGATTATTTGTACAAGCACAATCGCCCAAGGTGTCAGGATTAATTATACAGGTCATGTCGTGTCAGGTAGCCGTCGCAACAGCTATTCAAGATATATCAGGTCAGGTTATCATATCAGTGTACTAGTCAAGAGTGCGCCACGATGGGCCACTATCAGGTCATGCTCAATTATCAATTCCAAACATATCCAGTAAATTCGTGATTATCAAGTTCAGGACAAAAGGCGTAAGGATATAAAATGGACGTAAAACATCTAATAAAATATCAATAAACAGGGCTATAGAAGTGCCAAGCTTAAAGAAATAAGGCCAAAGCTCCAAGAGCCAATGGGTTAAGCAAGGGGTCAGGGGGCAGCGTACACAAAAGTCACGCACTCAAGGGGAGCTGCGTACGCGAAAAGTCACGCACGCTCAAGGGAGCAGCGTACATAAAAAGTCACGCACGCTGAGAGAGCAGCGTAGGTGAAAAGTCACGCATGCTACAGGGAGCAGCGTAGGTGAAAAAGCACGCACGCTGAGAGAGTAATGTACGTAAAAAGTCACGCACGCTACAGGGAACAGCGTAGGTAAAAAGGCACGCACGCTGAGAGAGTAATGTACGTGAAAAGTCACGTACGCTACAGGGAACAGCGTAGGTGAAAAGTCACGCACGCTGAGAGAGCAATGTACGTGAAAAGTCATGCACGCTACAGGGAGCAACGTACATGAAAGTCACGCACGCTCAAGTGAGCAGCGTACATAAAAAGTCACGCATGCTCAAGTCTGCGTACGCACAAAAGCACACACGCAGGAGACACGCTTCCAACAGGAAGCGTATCCAAGGCTCAGTGGCGTAATCTAAGAAGCTCTGCACACTGCTCACTGTCTTCTCCAAACAGCAAGAACACCATAATGAACCCAAAGCTTCAAAAGCTCACAACTTGGCCATCCGAACTCCAAATCCGGATTTCCAAAGCTCCAACTTGGGTGAAACTGAATGCTCTTCCACATAGAAGCATCAAAAACCCATAAAATCCAACTAAAGTAGATCAAACCATGCAAAATCCAAAAATAGCTAAACCTAGATCTAGAACAAAGGAAGCTCCAAATCATAAAAAGCCAAGAACTAATGTTGATCACCATGTCCTAATCTAGCTAATGGACCAAGAAAATAGGGTTCTTATGTAGTGGCAAAATGCACTTGTCTAGGGTTGGGAGAGTTGTGGAGGAAGGAGAAGGAGAAGAAGAAGGAAATTAATGGTGGAAGTTATGAGGAGAGAGAGTGGTAGGTGGAGATTATAAAGAGGGTGGGATGTGGTGGAATGAAGGGGTAGCATAGGCTATGGTGTTCCAACCATAAAGAACCAAACCAAACCAACCCAAACCAATTAAAACCGAGCCAAGTCAAAACCCAAAATACGAGAAATACTAAAATTCCACAAGTTGAGAAAATAAAAATACATGCCAAAACCTAGATACGAGTATAAATACGAAATACGGGAAATACGGAAAATGAGGGTGACAAGATCCAAGGCACGTCATCTTCGAATAATAGAGAAGACCACGATCTCGGCTAGGATACCTGCGGAAGACATGAACACACACCTGGGGAGATAACCAGGTCCTCAGAGGGACGTAACAAGATACATAATATCATGCCATATAAACTGAATAAATACTGCTCAATAATAATAAGTAAGATCGGATCATAACATGGTCCAATACCTTACCAGTTGGATTAGCGTACCATCCCCCCAACAAAACAAGGACAGGAAATGGTAAACTAATTCACGATGACGTATCTTTCCATGCTATGAATCCAATATGGTATCCGGACACCAACAAGGTTCAATACCTTCTCATCGAAGTAGTAAGCCACACCTACAACCAAACAAGGACAAGATGTGACGAACTAATTCGCGATAAGATATTGTTCAAAGCTACGGTCAGATACAAGTACCCAAACCAAGAGTACCCATACCTAACGGATAAGGGTGCCTAACTAGTCTAAGTGTATACAGTTTTTAAGAACATCCTCCAATGCATGGGCCCTGGCTAAAATAGGATCGGTATGGTCCCCCTTTGGGGCACTAGAGGCCCAATCAATAAGAGTATAACATTCCATAGAACGCCAGTGGCCGTCAGTAATCAATGGGTCATCAACCCCGTATCTCTAGCGGAGCATCCGAGTTACAAAAAAAAGTGCATAGTAGCCCATACGCTAAGGTATTGTCCTCCCCGCCCAATGCCTGTTATGTTGTATCCACAACACAAAACCTCTATTAACCGCTAAGTCAAACTAAGCATGCAACCTCTATTAGCGGTTATTCCTATCGTACGGCTTATACGTACCGGTAGCCAGCCAGTCATGCATGTCCGAGTTCTATATGTGACTCACAACTTCGTGGTACAAATGTGTCAAGGCCTATGAATGTAACACACAAGGGTGGTCCCTTAACTCTAAGTTTGATTTATATAAAAATAATAAGTACAAAAAATATAACAACACAGTAAAAATCTATCTAATCATGACAGTGTAGCATAGTTTATTTTACAGAAAAACAAAAATGAACAAATACATGAATATGAGCTAAAGTAAAATAATCAGCTAATGGCAAGGTATCTTGCCTGGTAGGACGTCTGGTGTACTATAATGATCAATGTGGCACGAACTGCGACTTCGGGTAACAACTCTATAAGGTGACCTCTGATGGTGGCACGGACAGTTCTATTGGATCCAGAAGGGTCAAATAGTTAGGGTTGACATAGAGTAAGAATTGATAAGGGAACGAGTATAGTGAGATTGGACAGGATGGTAATCGAAAGAAATTTGGATAATAATATATATATACAATTTTAGAAAATTACCTATAATCTTTGAAAACTATAATTTACTATCCCAAAATATTTATTAGTAAAAATTATTTTATATCAAAAACATTTACTCAGTAAAATATTTTATATAATACTTGAAAATATATAGGATAATTTAGAAACTAAAAATATTTCTAGATTAAATACTATATTTTGATCAAGAACTATATTTAAAAATATTATAAATATTTTTTCTAAGGTCAACTATGTGTGAAAGAAATATCTAGAATGCTATATCAAAATATTATTATTTCTAAGTAAAAATCATATTCAAAATACCATAATATGATTTAGAAAATATCTATATTAATAATAAATATGGAATTGATATTAGTAGACCAATGAATATACTAATTGACAAGAACCCAAGTAATACTAATTACAAATATTACTATAACAGTGAGTATACTCTTATATAGATATATATACTATTTACATACATACAAGCAAAATACATACATACCTGTAATAATAATAATAATAATAATAATACTTTTCATATCTGTCCCCTTCCATCTCATTTTACGAGAAAGGAAGTCAGGAGAAGCAGAAGCAAAAAAAGAAAAAGAAAAGCAAAGCAAATAAGAAGCAGAAAAGCAAATAAAAAGCAGAATAAGAAGCAAATAAGAAGCAGAAGCAGGAGAGTGAGGAAAGGAAAAAGAGAGTATGGGAGAATGTAACTCCACTTCTCATATATATTATTTGAGAAATATTTTAAATGGATTAAATAATACTTTGATTTAAATTGAGATTCCTTATTCTTTTATATTGGGTTTCCATTAAACCTATGGGCCTGGTGATGGGCCAATTCTCCTAATTGGCCGATAGGTTTAACCCACCTTGCAAATTACTCAATTAGGTTCTTTTCAAATTCAATTAGCAGGGAGGAGAAGGAAATTATGTTGCAGTGGTTTGAACTTCTCATTCGAGCAATTCCATAACCAAATTTTTGGTGCCAAACTTGGCGTAGGCATCAAGCAGCTGTGGCCATCTATAAATTCCAAATCTCACTATCTTCTTTAATTTCTTTTCCTCCATCCACCTTCAAAATCTGAGGAGAGCTGTGATCATGGCGATGATGAAGGAGCCGACCCTTACCGGAGGATCGACGTCGACAGCATAACAAATCGACCAGCGGTGTCTCGACGAACAAGTGCGGCGAGGTTGATTCACTCCAACGATGATTTGGTGAGGCGACCGGAGCTCCAGTACTCTTCTTCCTCGTCAAGATCTGTTTTCATCAGGTTCAAAATTGTAAATTCTAAGTCTCGTGATCATTATCAACTCCCAGTTGATCGATCTTCTTATAGATCTGATAGTAGGTATTTATTCAATTCAATTGTTAGATTTGGTTGCTGCATCATTGTGAGGAATTTTGATCATTCAATCAATCGATCCCTAGGACATTGATCAGTGAATCTAACTCGAGGTGAGTTATGAGTTTTTCATTTGATTTAGATTTTCTCCTTACTGAATTTAGGAGTATTTTAATTGACAGATTGTTGGGATCAATCGAATCAATTCTGAATAATATTGCTGAGTTGATTCTTATTTTGGTGAGTTCTTTTAAAGCTCGATCTCCCTCTTTTATCAAGGAATGGATTTAATCATCCATGACCTGGAATTAATCCCTGTTTGCAACTGTTCGATCCCTTGTTTCAGAGAATTCCTAGATCCATTCAAACTGAGTTTAGTTAAGTTGATCGTGAGGTTGGGACTCAGATTAGTGTTGTGACAGCATCATCAGGTAACATTCCATATTCTTTTGCATATTATTAATTTCAATACGATTGGATGAGTTGTAGGTGGTTCAGAAATGTTTAGAGTCTCGTAAGTTTATTGAGAGATAGGTTAGATGTAATTGTGATGGTTTAGACTGAAAATAGGAATGTTGCTTGACTGTTTTAGTCGAACCTGGGTGTTATCAGTTGTTTTTCTCTGTCAATAGGTAGCAGGGGATGGGTACATTGGTTGAACTAACAGTGTAGGAATTTAGTTGCATTATTTTCCATTACAGACATTTAGGTTCAGTTCCTGGTTCAATTTAGAATTAGGACTGTGCTTATTACATGTCCCTTGCAGTTTGTACTTGATTCAATTTGATGAATCTGTTTACATGTATCAGTAGTGGAAACCAAGACTGCATGTATTACCTTTAGTTTAGTGATGTAAAATTATATCAGGATATTACCTGAACCTGATGCTCTTATGCTACTGGATTTATTTTATTGAATCTGGGATGGCATGTATAACTGATTCAGTGAGTGAAGATTTGAACTGCATATGCAGTATTGGGTTTTAGCTAAGAAATCAATTAGGAACAGGAAGGCTGTATCAGTCATCTATTTTAGACTAATATGCATCAATTGCTTTTCGACTGATGTATCAGTCTGATACTGGGCTTGGCCTTAAGGCTGGTTAATTAGCCTAGGTCATTGACTGATTAGATGAATTTTCATTGGCCTGGAAGATTTAGACTGAGAATTCAGTCTTAAGCAAGGGATTATATCAGTCTCATTATGCCCTGAAATTGCTTACTGAATTGATTCTCTTAGCTTTCGTTACTTTAGTCACAAGGCTAAGTGTGTGTGTTTCAAACTACCATGCCATAATTGAAATGACTGAACCTGATATCAGTGGCATATTGTTCATTAATGGGTAAATAAAGTCTTTGGTTACTGATAGCAGTGGGTAACCATTAAGTTTTATCTATACTACATATAGGACAGATATAGTAACAGTGGTTCTAGGAACTGTATGGACAATTGTCCTAGCTAGATGGCATGTACCCTGCCTTGTAAGGATGAGGAATAATAGTATGGTTTAGTTTGATGTGAGCTTAACTGAAACCAAATACTGTGGCTAGGACTGTTATGACCAAATTCAAGACAAGAGTAAAATGGTTTTGGTTTTGATTAAGTACATATCACCCTACCATTCCTGAGTTTCTACATGTGTTTTCATAAGACTGATAGCAAGTAGGAGAGAAGGGGACAGGATAATCTATCCTTGGGAAGTCCTGACATTTCAGTTGGATTAAATAGGATAGAAATTGCATGGAGTATGATGTAATTTGGGCTGGTTACCTAGCCTAGAATAGGACTGTTTGGTCAGTGAATGAACATATTAGTCAGTTCAAGGCTGATTTGTAATATGATGTAAAACCCATTAGCTAGGCACCTATGGAAATAATCCTATTTAGAATAAGAACACTTTGTAATTCAGCCTTTAGCATAATTCTATAGGAGACTATCCTAAGGATTGCTATGGACTAATAAAGAGCAGTATTGTTTCACTTAACAAAATACCTAAAAATTGGCTTTTGAAAGAAAACTAGAAAAAGTACCAAAGTACAAATTGTTCTGGGAAGTATTGCTATGGAAGTCTGATCTGAGAGCGATCACTTTGTTCCTTGGACCATATGATGATGATGAAGAAAACTGCTTGAAGAAGACGAACAATCGGAAGAACTAAGTCACCGGAAAGGTATCGAGCGACGGCACTGATGGCACAGTCGAATGCTTTCTAGCTTTGCTTCACCCTATTCTTGAGAAAAAGTTGAAGAAATGCTTCTGGGAATATCACTCTGAAAATATGAGTTTTCTCAGAATCTCCTCTCTTGTATCTCTATTGATCTCTTCATCTTCCCTGTGTTGAAAAATATGTCTATTTATAGACTAGGCCCTTTGTGCGTAAAAAGAAACAAAATCGGGTTTCTACGTGAGTAACTGTCACCCACGATATAAATCATCCTCTACGCACGGTGACACGTGTCCCATGTAGAGTTTTGATCTCTACGCATGGTGATACGTGTCCCACTACTTCAACAAAATGGGAAAAGCACGTACACACGTTCCTCGATAAGTGTGGTATGAAAGCCACGTAAGCAAACCACGTTCTCGTATAGACAGGAAAGCTCGGGCGTAAAAATGACCCAAAATATACTCCCTGCGTAAAATAGCAGACTGGGCATAAAAATAGCCCAAAATAAGCTTCCAGCATAAAGTAGCTAAAAAATAGCCTTGAGCGTAAAATTAGCTCAAATAAACTTTACGCACATAATAGCTTTGAGCGTAAAAGCTCGAAATAGCTATCGTGCGTAAAAGAAGCAGTTTATTGAGCATAAAATAGCCCATCTACACACTAAACGACAAGCGTTGGGTTTAGTGCAGATCAAATCCTATCGGCTTCTGTGCACTGTTCTTGTCAGAAAATCTAGCTGTCAGATCAAGTCACTCGCATTAAATGTGGCATGTCAGTCTGTCGTCCAAGCGTAAAAGTGGAGGATAACTCTCGCGTAAAAGCTTCCAGCGTAAAGAATAGCTTGCATAGAGTAGCTTGCGTAGAGAATAACTCGCGTAGAGTTTGAGTTTGACTCAGCTTGTATTGCGTAAAGTTCTCGACTTCTTTGACTTAGTCCATTAAGCACTTTTTACGCTCCTACAAGACCCCCTTCAAAGTTTTCAAATTATTTTCAAAATTTGAAATACTTTGAACAGAAGCGTAAAATTCAGGATTTCAACAGTCAGCGTAGAATTTGGGATATCAAATGGTCATCCATGTAAAAGTCGGGATATCCAACAGTCAGCGTAGAATTCAGGAATTTGAACCGATTCAAAATCTCTCTATAAATAGAGCTCTTCGAATAGAAATAAAACTTTACTTGTCTTTCGTAATCCCGATCTCTCTTTACTCTTCTTTTTCTTTCATACTTTTGCTTCGATCCGATGGCCCCCAAGAAGACCGCCGCCGGTAGCAAGGACAAGAAGCCCGTCGCCGATTCATCGTCGGCCGACCGCACGAAAACCCATGTCCCATCATCAATGCCGCCTCAACAGAGCAACCCCGCCATGGCTCCGACAATGAAGGGTAAAAGCACTGAACTTCGGCCGCGAGTTCGTCGGAGAAGAAGATCTTATTTTTTCACTTCACGCCCACGTTATACGTGTCAGCGTAAAATTAAGAACATACGCCCACGTTTATACGTGCCAGCGTAAATTTAAAAATACGCTCACATCAACATGTGCCAGCATAAAATTAGAATACGCTCACGTCAACACGTGTCAGCGTAAAAATTAAAATATGCTTATGTCAACACATGCCAGCGTAAAATTTATAATACGCTCATATCAATACGTGCTAGCGTAAAATGGCTAAAAATACGTTCATGTCAACACATGATAGCGTAAAATTCACAATACGCTCACATCAACATGTGCCAGCGTAAAATTCATAATACGCTCACATCAACACGTGCTAGCGTAAAAAATAAAATACGCTCATGTCAACACGTGCTAGCGTAAATTTTAAAATAAGCTCATGTCAACACATGCCAGCATAAAATTCATAAGTGAAAAGGGAAAGAACTTTTTACACTTTAAAAGTTTTTATCAACTTTAATAAGCATAAAGTTTGCATAGTCAGAGTCTTTTTATCAAATTAGATTTTCACTAACTTGATTTTTTTTATTTTCTTTTGGCAGTGGATTTATAAATTCACCAACTTGCAGAAATATTTGGCTCATCAGCTGGTATGGTGGGCTCAAATTATTTGGAGAACCCGTCCCACGTAGAGTTTCCCCAGTCGAACCGGAATATCCTGCGAAGAGAGCACAACTGATATCTGCTAAAGGGGACAGAATATTGTTGTCTATGGTAAATGGAGAAGTGTTGACGTAGCTGGATGGCCAACAATTTGCAAAGCCAGCTTTCTTATTCGGGGACGTGATAGACTTTAAATCACAAACACACCCCAAAAAGGAAGCTTGGGTGTTGAAGTTTGGAGATAGAGCAATGTACCTCCCTGACATGGATAGAGATTATCCCTTGTCTGCTTTTATCCATGCCATCCATCCCAGAAAGATGCTATGGAACCTGACTTCCAGCAGACATGGTAGGCCAGGAAGGATCATCTTCAAGAGGGACAGAGCAAATGACATGGGCTACCACACCAGCACTCCCAGTGGTGTTGTCCCATTCTTCGGTCTCTTGCCAGGATTTACTCCGAGTGAAGATTCGGCTTTGATCCAGCTAGTACAGACCCAAATGTTCATTAATAAGTTCATAAGGGCTGCAGTACTATATCCCCAGGCCAACCCCAGACTACCAGGGTGGCTAACTCCCTTTAACCAGAACTGGATTCAGATCAGTATTTGGATTATGAGGAACTTCCAGATGGAGCTAAAAGACATCGGCCTGTATGAAGCAGTGGCCTCCACTAGTCAAGGTATACCACCGAACAGTAATTTGTTTATGGCTCTGATGGAGATATATGTCAGTTCCACAGGAACTTTTGCGACCCCAAAAGGTGAAATGGGTCTCGCACTCCACGAGAAGCAATTCATCTCCAAGCTGCCAATGGGGAAGCCCCATATGAAGAGTATGTTCCCTCCAACCGGGAACTAACAGAAATAAGGGAGAAAAATCCTCAATTGGTTGAGGTATATGAAGAGTTGATGTGCCACTACATGATCTGCACTACCATGTATGAAAGTTGATCTCATATGGCGTACATCAACAAGTGGACAACATATCTCTTTTACCACAAGGATAAGATATCCAAAGATAATAAAGAAAGATTTCAGGAGAATAAGGCTCCAGCCATCAATACTGGTTCAACAATCCCTATTGATAAAATACTGGATATGATGGTTGGTTACAAATTTCTAAACAAATATTTATCCACCAAGACTGGGGAGTTCTATGCAGGAACCGAAGCCTTGAGTTTCCTCAGATATGGCAGCTAAAAGATCTCCAAGAAAGTCCTGCTGGCAGACTTTTTTCTTTATGGTTGAGGAGATGGGTTGTACCGGGGACCGGTACAGTTGATAGAATCCACTAAAACGTGCTATGGCCAGCGGTACGTTTGGTGTTCAAAGTTAGAATCAACCTGCTATCGGCAATGGTGTGTCGAATAAACGCAGGTCTGAGGACTTTTGGTGAGGAATTAATTAACAATGCTCCTCACCGGAACGTATTCCCTAGGGTAGAAATGCCCTTCACTTACCTTATGGGCTGGTTATTGCATCACAACTCCAATTTGTTACCACCAGGCCCCGGAGATGATGCGGAGGTCTTTCTCCAGAAGTTCAGCAAAGCCACATAGACTGCCACGACAGTAGCAGATACTAGAGCAGTATTGAATTATTCTTATGGTTGGAACTTTTTCTGCACCCGGCCACCAGTTCCAGCTGACTGCTTCGACGTACAATTTGAAGATGAATGAAGGAAGAACTCTATTGTCAGCTCCAGTTTTCAGATGGCTACAGTGCATCAGACCTTCCCATCTGATGTACAGAAATGAAGACGGCTGCGCGTTTTGAACTGTATTTACCAAGTCGGTTCGCTCGCCAGATCGGATATGACCAACTTCATGTTGGCAATCCTTCCACTAGTTTTCGTCATTATGGGAAGCTGATTGATGGTGCAAGAGGTTGGAGATATTTTAGTACTGCCTGTACCGGTGCCAAATTTCGAATATTGACTGCTACAAGTACCACCGAGCTACGTATACTTCATACGTATACTCGCTTTTACGCTTCTATCCGTTCCTTCGCCCATGGCTACAATCTGAGAGGTAATCTAAGATGGCCCAAGAAAGGGAATATTGAAGAGCCAGTCAGGGTACAATCAGACACACCTGACGACGCTGCTATTCCAGATACATATCTGGAAGTAATCCCAATAGGAATAGGGAAAAAAGCTGCAGAACCTATCATTATTGGCAAGATCCGGAAACGGAAACAAGATGCAGCTGCTACTCTTCTAGAGAAGACCCCGAAAAAGAAGAAGAAGAAGAAGAAGGTTACCACCAAAGGGCCTTCTAGATCAAGAGTCGTTACCCCAGAAATTGATATTCCAGTCGAGGAGCCGCAACATGTTGTATCTTCTTCGGCCTATCCTGGAGAAGGGTCCTCGGCCTCCCAACCAGCAGAGTCAATGGAAGCGGTGACGATCCTATCTCCGGGACATCTCAGCTCGGTACTTCATTTGACTTTGCCTCAAAAGGCACAAGTTGTTGAGGATGTCGCTCCAGTACATACTGTTGATCGAGAGCTCATCCCATCAGATGAACCAGCTATTACTTTTGACGATGATGACTGGGATGGTGATTATGATGCGTACTTGACACGTCCTACACCTACTCCAGGTAAATATAAATTATATAAAATCCATACAAAATGATGATTTTTGTATATTAACTTATTTTGTTTAATTTTGTAGATGTTATCATCACATCAAAGCTTGTGGCTCCTCCTCCTCCTCAAGAAGACATTAATTATGAGGAAAATGCAGAGTCTGAGGAAGAGGAGTCTACTTCAGAAGAAGAAGATGCTCAAGAAGAATACCCTCAATCTATGGAGGTACAGCAAGAGCCAAAGATGCAGGCTCAGCCAGAATTATCTCTTCCTGTTGAGGGCGGAGATAAAGAACAAACTACAGTAGAACCTACTGTAGATGATGCAGTGGCTGATGAGGAAGAATTAGACTTCGACGAAGGATCAGTTGTAGAAAGACTCACTATAACTGAGATACTTAAAGATCCTGCAGAGTCGGTAGCCGAAGAAGGTGATGAAGACAGTCGAATCATCAACTGAAGCTGGCGAAGTTGTAATAGCATCCTCTGCAATTGCTACTGATTCAGCACAAGTTCTTGAAGAGACAATGCCCGAACCAGAGTCAGCTTCCATAACTACCATTCCACCCGCACCAATCACCGCCACAGAAACTCACGTAGTTTCGACTCCAGAACCGGCTGGAGTAACAAATGTTGAAGATACTGTCCCTGAAGCTCTTGGGGATCAGTTGGCCATAGTAGCCACGACAACAACGGCCTCATCTCAGTCTGCTACTAAGGCAACATCTGCTCCTAGTCTTCAGAGAAGAGATCTGGTAGACATCGCCGCAACACCGAGCTCAAGTGTAGAAATGAATCTCTTAGTTGAGATTCATACTGGTACTTTTTACAAGACTTTGGCGGCTCTGACAAAAATGGTCCTGAATAAGGGCCTTATTTATGAAAGTATGAAGGCGACGATTGCTCTTACTATCAGAAACGTCGCCATGTTTAATGACACGGCGAGAGCCGCGGCCTTGGAGAAAGTCGTGGAGGGACTTGAACAGCCCATCAAAGAATATCTAAAGCTGTCAAGTAAAACCACTGAAAGTCTCATCCAAGAAGAGTATGACGCTTTATCAGCTGAATACCTTGCTCGGGAAACGACTTTCAATGAAGCCCTCCATGATTACAGCATCAAGGTGGCCAAAGAAAAGGCTTTTTTTACTGAAGCGAAGCCTCAGCTGGAGATTCAGAGAGAGGCCTATGAAGCTTCGAATATAAGAATTCATCAACAGAATGATAGAATTCGCGAAGTCGATGCTGAGCTGGCTCACTTAAAGGCGGAGAGGGAGCAGATGATCATAGCTCGGGACCAGAAGCTAACTCAGAGCTCAATTTTGAAGGAACAAGTCTTCGGAGCTGAGGCTACCATCAAAACCCTTGACGAAGCCAAGGATAAGATGATAGTCACTTTTGCTGGACTTTCTCACATCTGTACTCCCGAAGCTCGACGCTCCGTAGCTACTAATAATGTATTGAGCTCTCGTGAAAAATAGCTAGCGGAGCTACAAAAACTTCTTGAAGATGTCTCTGCTCCGCCTTAGGCAAAAATAAAGAATTATGTAACCTTATATCTTTTTTCATTCTGTAATGTTTACAAAAATGAATAAAATATTTGTTTTGTGATCCTATCATTTATTTTGTAATTAAATAATTGGTAGAGATAGAAAACACTTATCAGAGGTAATATGGACATGACAAGTCTTCTAAACTCAATAAATTATATCTATCCAGAGGTAATATGGACATGATAATAATGAATCTCGTTTTCTGTTTAGAGTATACGATACTATCAGAGGTAATATGAACGTGACAGATCGTAACAACTCAAAGAAAAATAGATTAATATCTATTCAGAGGCCAAAAGATATGATTGATAGAAGAAGAAGTAGACTTAATATTTATTCAGAGGTCATGAGAACATAATAAATAATAAATCTTTCTTTTTTGTTTAATCAACTGGTAAGACAGAAGATCAAAATTTTCCTTTAGGAAGACAAATGATCAGCTTTCAAACATTGGTAGCTGGGAAATAAAGAAGAAATTCAAACATAATATATCTTCAAGAATTTGCCATTGATCGGCATCATAAGCAAATCTCTATTAGGTTTAGACAACCTATAGGCACCATTGGAGAATACCGACTCGACTACATAGGGACCTTCCTATTTTGCTTGGAATTTCCCTTTGCTCTTATGAGTCATCACCATCGGTCTTCAAACAGCTAGAACTAGCTCACCGACTTTAAATACCCTCTCTTTAACTTTACGATTGAAAGTTCAAGATATGCGGGCTTGATAAAGCTCAATGTGTTGTTGTGCTTGAAGACGCTTTTCGTCCAATCCTTCAAGTTCTTGAAGTCTCAACCGATCATTATTCTCTGTAGTAAGCTCATTAGCAATGGCTATTCTAAGAGATGGAATCTGAATTTCTAGTAGAAGAACAACCTCACATCCGTAAACCAGTGAAAATGGTGTAAAACCAGTAGGAGTTTGGACTGTTGTTCGATAAGCCCATAAACATTCTCCAAGTTTCTCATACCAATCACATTTATTAGAAGTGACAAACTTTTTGAGAAGTTTAATGATTGTCTTGTTGAAAGCTTCGGCCAAACCATTAGCGGCTGGATTATAGGCCGTAGAAGCCAGATTTTGGATCCAATTCTTGTCACAGAATCGATAAAATGCCTGACTGGCAAATTATGGTCCATTGTCATGAATTATCCATCGGGGAATCCCAAAGCGATAAATGACATGGTGTTTGATGAAACTAACCACATTTGTTTTTACTTCAACAAGGGGAATAGCTTCCGCCCATTTAGAGAAATAATTGGTTATAGCCAATATAAACCGATGTCCCTTGACAGAATGAGGATTAATCGGACCAATAATATCCATGTCCCAGGCTTCAAAAGGCCAAGAATCTGATGTAGGATGTAGGAATTTAGATAGTTGGTGGATAAAATCAGCATGAATCTGACATGCTTTACACCGTCTAGCATAATCCACAGCATCTGCTATCATGGATGGCCAATAATATCCCATTCTTCGAATACGGTCCTGTAATTTCAGACCTGGTTGATGAGCACCGCAGACACCATCATGATCTTCACGAAGCGTTTGCTTAGCTTCATTTTCAGAGAGACAACTTTTGTCTTTCATCTAAGTAGTATTAGACTGTGGTGATTCTTAGTGATTTCAGTGCTTAGTGTTCTATAAACCTGAGTATTTGATTCCTATTCTATTGCATAATGCATTCTCTGAATGAACAGGTTGTTTGATTTCCTATGTTTGGGTTCCTACATGAGCAATTTTATGGTTTAAACTGTTGGAAATGATAATTGTGGGAGTTAAGGATGGCTCAATACTTAGCTGTGGTTTTGAACTGATTGAATCATGTTCTTAAACAGAGTTGAGGTTGATACAGGTTGGTATCAGGAAGGACATAGCCTTTCGAAATATTCAGTTTCCTGAACCTTTTTAAACTGAACTGTGCAACTGGACTGCCATACCAGTTATGTATGGCTAGCTAGTGGATCGATTTAGCTTGGGTTGTCAGGTCAATCTGAAATGTGTTTTGAAGAGATTTATCCTTTATGAAATCTGGGTATTAAGTTAACTTAGGAGTCAATAGGGATGGGTGTCATGTCTGATTCTTGATTGAATTCGAATTTGATAAAAGGTAAAGCAACAATGCCTACTTGCTGTAACTTACTGTGAGCTATTACCTGAGCTATTTGGATGTGTGTTCCATTGATTATAAGAGAACTGCTAGGAATACCTAGAGTAGGTTATTAACTTACTGTGAGCAGAGTTCAAGTATTCTCAGGTTGTTGAACAATCAGATTAGGTGAACCATGATACCTATTTTTTTAGTATTCAGACTGTTGCTGACAACCAGTTTAGTTAGTACTTCAAAGCTTATTTGTAATCCCCCTATATTTTATATATGTAATTATTGATTTTATATTATTTATAGTATTTTAGAAAATTTATATGATAATGATATGTAGTAGAATATATGATATATATATATATATTATGCACAGCTCATAAATTTTTAGTATTAATATATAACTTGAGTAATTATGTTTTAGAAATTTTAGGAATTTTTTTCTATATTATTTATGATAATGGGATATATGTCTATATATATTAACTCATATATATAGAAATATATGAGTAAGGAAAACCTGTGGCACTGTTGATTTGAACAGTGCCCATACAAACCCGACACCCCTTTCTTAGTGTAAAACCCTAATTTTTCTACCATTTTTTATTATTTTATAAATTTGGTTTCTATATTAATTGCGTATTGTATGTCTCGCGCCAATTTATGTTTTCCGTATTTTGCTCGTCGAGTGCGAATGTGTGCGAGGTACACCTTTTTAGAAAAACGATTTTTGATTATAATTTTATTTATGTAGGATAGTTTTCAAAATAATACATGATAAGTATTTTTAATTACTTAAAGTTATGAGAAGAGGCGCGTCGAGATTTCCAAAAATAATAATTATTTATATTTTATTTTATTGTACAAATATTTGTAGTAGTTAGAAAAACCATTATTTTATGGATACTATTTGTGTGCGAGAGGCATGAAATATTTCATGTCCACTATGGATTTTGAAATGCTAATTTTTGTCAAAAGGTGTTTCAAATATTTTATATACATATTTATTTTTGAAATTATTTTTAATTAATAATAAAAAGATATTTTAGTTTAATTATTATACTTTAAATTGTGGTTAGATATATTGATTTGATTTAAATAGTTAATTTAAGGATGAAGATTTATCTATATTGGATTTATTTGGATTTAAACTAGAATGAGATTGAATTTTGATTGAAATAATTTGTTTAAATTAATAGGCGATTTATCTATAGGGATTTTAAATCAACCCAAGTCCTTATCCAAATCGTATCCACCACCCCCTATGTAAGGAGAGGACAATTGTTCTATTTTTTTGCTGAATTCTCCACAACCATCCACAAAATCTCCACCATCCTCAACAGTGTCGTGTATCATGCTAGTGTCCAATTCTTATTATATTATTTTTACATATATAAATTCATCTATCGTGTCGGACACACCTCGACACCAACAAATCCTTAATCTAATCCCTAGTCTAAACCCCGTCCCCACTCGTAAAATGAGATGGAAAGGGACAGATATAAAAGGTATTATTTATTATTATTATTATTATTATTATTATTATTATTATTATTATTATTACAGGTATGTGTATTTGTTTGTTATATATGTAAATAGTATATATCTATATAAGAGTATACTTACTGTTATAGTAATATTTGTAATTAGTATTACTTGGGTTCCTGTCAATTAGTATATTCATTGGTCTACTAATATCAATTCCATATTTATTATTAATATAGATTTTCTAAATCATATTATGG
This sequence comes from Iris pallida, assembly GCA_029216955.1. Classification (NCBI taxonomy): domain Eukaryota; kingdom Viridiplantae; phylum Streptophyta; class Magnoliopsida; order Asparagales; family Iridaceae; genus Iris; species Iris pallida. Next base: position 34,436 of record JANAVB010020480.1, read on the forward strand.
TATTTTGAATATGACTTTTACTTAGAAATAATAATTTTTTGATATAGCATTCTAGATATTTCTTTCACACATAGTTGACCTTAGAAATAATATTTATAATATTTTTAAATATAGTTTTTGATCAAAATGTAGTATTTAATCTAGAAATATTTTAGTTTCTAAATTATATATATATTTTCAAGTATTATATAAAATATTTTACTGAGTAAATTTTTGATCTAAAATAATTTTTACTACTTATAAATATTTTGGGATAGTAAATTATAGTTTTAAAAGATTATAAGTAATTTTCTAAAATTGTATAATATATATTATCTAAATTTCTTTCGATTACCAGCCTATCTAATTCCACTATACTCGTTCCCTTGTCAATTCTTACTCTATGTCAACCCTAACTAATTTGACCCTTCTGGACCTAATGGAACTGTCCGTGCCACCATCAGAGGTCACCTTGTATAGTTGTTACCCGAAGTCCCAGTTCATGCTACATTGATCATTACAGTACACCAGGCGTTCTACCAGGCAAGATACATTGCCATTAGCTGATTATTTTACTTTAGCTCATATTCATGCATTATTTTTATTTTTCTGCAAAATAAACTGTGCTACACTGTCATGATTAGATAAATTTTTACTGTGTGTTATATTTTTCGTACTTATTATTTTTATGCAAATCAAACTTAGAGTTAAGGGAACACCCTTGTGTGTTGCATTCATAGGCCTTGACACATTTGTACCACGAAGTTGTGAGTCACATATAGAAGTCGGACATGCGTGACTGGCTGGCCACCGGTACGTATAAGCCATGCAATAGAAATAATCGCTAATAGAGGTTGCATGCTTAGTTTGACTTAGCGGTTAATAGAGATTTTGTGTTGTGGATACAACATAGTTGGCATTGGACGGAAAGGACAATACCTTAGCGTATGGGCTACTATGCACTTTCCCTTATGACCCGGATGCTCCGCTGGAGATACGGGATTGATGACCCATTGATTACTGACGGCCACTAGCGTTCTGCGAAACGTTATGCTCTTATTGATTTGGCCTCTGGTTCCCCAAGGGGGACCATGCCGATCCCATTTTGGCCAGGGTCCATGCGTTGGAGGATGTTCTTAAAAACTGCATACACTTAGACTAGTTAGGCACCCTTATCCGTTAGGTATGGGTACTCTTGGTTTGGGTACTTGTATCTGACCGTGGCTTGGAATAATAACTTGTCGCAGATTAGTTCGTCACATCTTGTCCTTGTTTGGTTGTAGGTGTGGCTTACTACTTCGATGAGAAGGTATTGAACCTTGTTGGTGTCCGGATACCATATTGGATTCATAGCATGGAAAGATACGTTATCGTGAATTATTTTACCATCTCCTGTCCTTGTTTGGTTGGAGGGATGGTACGCTAATCCAAATGGGGAGGTATTAGACCATGTTATGATCCGATCTTACTTATTATTATTGAGCAGTATTATTCAGTTTATATGGCATGAAATTATGTATCTTTTTACGTCCCGCTGAGGACCTGGTTATCTCCCCAGGTGTGTTCATGTCTTCCGCAGGTATCATAGTCGAGATCGTGGTCTTCTCCATTATTCGAAGATGCGTGCCTTGGATCTATCTTGCTACATTCGTCAAAACCTTTTATATATCATGTACTTCTTTTTTTATTTTGTTGGTAGTAGATGTATCTCCACCCAACATATTATATCAAGACAATTTATTATCATTATATGATATCTTTTATTCATTTATTTTGTGTGGATGAGATTAGTCATAGTTCTACTGTATTTTACAGCTTACGTATTATATGGCTGGCATGTCTACGTTCCTAGTCCTATGTATTTTGGGACTGGGGTATTACATTTTTGTGGTAGCCCATGCAGGTCAAGATAAATTATTTGGTTACTTTACCGTACCAAGCAAGCCTGCGTATAGGATTAGAGTCTAGGATCTCATCCACATACTTGACCTCTTTTTTCCATTCTATATTCGAACTACCGTTCGAATCATCGATTGCATCTTGCTTGATTCCTTCTATCATAATTCTTACCTTCCCTTCGTGCTTACTAAGGTTAGACACGTGATCCCTACTTGATAGACATGTTTCAATTATCCCAAAACACCATTAGTGTAACTTTTGTAAGTTGGGTAGAATGTCTTATGACCTAACAATCCCTTTGTCCTAGTGACCTATATTAGTAAGTTCACTTAGGTTCTAGAATTTAGATGATCCTAACCCATCTAGCCAACCAAGGACTTGGACAAGAAGACTATAGGATGACGGTATAGAGACCAACACAATATATGACTTAGAATCATAAGGAGTTTAAACTAATTCTGCTTTCTTCCAATCTTAATCTCACGTGCCTATATTTTTTTACTATCTAGACTAATGATGCTAATGTAGCCTAGTTTTTACAAGCTAATTCTTTATCGAGCTTGATCAAAGCATATGCTATTGAGCGGCCGCTTACTAACATATTGTCTAATCAGAACCGTGCATGATGGTCTGATCAACCGAGTGCACTTTGGTTCGCTTTTGTCTATTATTCTACGTGGATGGAACATAATTAAACTTGGCCTTTAAAATCCCATCCACAACTGCCTTGACAATTCCTTTGAAATTATTCGGTCGTCTTTGAACCACGTATTCATATTCGATAATATCGTCTTTGAACTCCATATTGCTTCCGCCTTCACCTATTTTAGAAGGACGAAGGCGTTGTACTAGAACTTCCTCTAGCCTTCCTATCGATTATGACCATTATCACTCGATGTTGCTATATCTTCATCCTAAACTACTCGTCCTTTTCTCGGCCCTATCATGATCTTCTAATCGCTTAATTTAGGAGTGAATCTAATTCGTTCTCTAAATTGTGCCCTCAACCTACTCTAAAGGAACCATGTCTTTAAGTTCTCAAATTTATATCTCTTTATACCGTACTATTCTTTATTGCATGTTATCTTGATTAAACTTTAACCCTAATCATTTCCTTCTGGAGTTAGTAAGCCATATCCATGATTTATTTTCGCCATTATTGAAATCGTAATTTCCTAATGAATGTTTTGTTGAACGTTGTGAATGATTGTTCCTCACCAATACCCCCTTGTGCCTTCTCACCCCTACTAATTCTTAATTTCAAGGACAAAATTCTTGTAAGTTGGGTAGGATGTAAAACCCCTAATTTTTCTACCATTTTTTTATTATTTCATAAATTTGGTTTCTATATTAATTGCGTATTGTACGTCGCGCGCCAATTTACGTTTTCCGTATTTTGCTCGTCGAGTGCGAATGTGTGCGAGGTACACCTTTTTAGAAAAATAGGTTTTGATTATAATTTTATTTATGTAGGATAGTTTTCAAAATAATATATGATAAGTATTTTTAATTACTTAAAGTTATGAGAAGAGGCGCGTCGAGATTTCCAAAAATAATATATTATATTTTATTTTATTGTACAAATATTTGTAGTAGTTAGGAAAACCATTATTTTATGGATACCACTTGTGTGCGATAGGCATAAAATATATTTCATGTCCACTATGGATTTTTGAAATACAAATTGTTTTGTCAAAAAGGTGTTTCAAATATTTAATATACATTTATTTTTGAAATTATTTTTAATTAATTATAAAAAGATATTTTAGTTTAATTATTATAATTTAAATTGTGGTTAGATTTATTGATTTGATTTAAATAGTTAATTTAAGGATGAAGATTTATCTATATTGGATTTATTTGGATTTAAACTAGATTAAGATTGTATTTGATTTGATTGAAATAATTTATTTAAATTAATAGGCGATTTATCTATGGGGATTTTAAATCAACCCAAGTCCTTATCCAAATCGTATCCACCACCCCCTATATAAGGAGAGGACAATTGTTCTATTTTTCCATTGAAGTCTCCACAACCATCCACAAAATCTCTACCATCCTCAACAGTGCCGTGCATCGTGCCAGTGTCCAATTATGATTCTATTATTTTTACATATACAAATTCATCTATCGTGCCGGACACACTCGACACCAACAAATCCTTAATCTAATCCCTAGTCTAAACCCCGTCCCCACTCGCGTCAGCCGCCTCCGCTTCGACTCCCAACCAGCACCCCTGCCAGCTTCGGCAACACCACTATCATCGCTGCATCACCGTGGCCTCCTCCTCTCCCGACCAGACCCGAGCCCGACCCCAGCCTTCCATCTTCCATCGCCGTAATACCACAAGCTCCAGCCACCTACTGCCACCACCAACATCACCTACACCGCTACCTCCCAAACTCACGGTGTCCACGACCGTCGCATACAAACCCCATCACCACCGTGACAGTCACCACTCCGGCCACCGGCCAAAACCTCCTTTCCCGACAAAAATTTCACTACAACCAAAACCGCTACAGCCTACTCACGATTGCCGGACCACCACAGCACCACGACCGTTGCACCCACAACCGAGCACCTGGCTGCCACCCGACCACACCCGACCAACACCACCCAAAACACCAACGCCACCACGGCCATCGCCGGCCAGCGTCACCACCAAAAGCCACCAAAACCCCCAAAGAAAACCCAAAAAAATAACCACCGCCGCCACCTCACTTTAAACCGCGGCCAGCGCCGTCGACATCCGACCCGTGTCCGCCGCCCCCGTCCCGCGTGACCGCCTCCAAGCGCCGCCGCGTCTGGACGCGCCGTCAGCCTTTGCCGCCCAGCCTCCGTGCCCCTGTGCGTGGCTGTCTAGATCCGCCGCGACCCTCCGATCGGCCGCTGAACCGTCGCGACCCCTCTCGACCCGAGGTGCCTCACCCTCCGCCATTCGACGCATCCAAATAGCGTCTCCGCGGCCGCTCCCAGTCTTCCGCTGTCCTCCAAACCGTCGGGGATGTTCGTTCTCTTCTTCCCCTCCCTCCGCCGGAGCAGCCACCGCCGACAACTCCGCCCCCTTCTTCCCTCTTCTTCTCCGTCTCCTCTCTCTCTCGTGCGCACTCTCTCTCCCTTTCGTTCTCTGTCACGACCCGCTCCCGAATAATCGAACACGAGTCTGACACGCCCAGCCTTCGTCGTCAGACACAACGAAGTAAGCTATACCAATCTAGGGAAATCTAACCAGATAATCATGAATAATATGAAATCGCATCATCTATAAATGTATCCCAAACCCAAAGTAAAGTACAAGTCTCAGAATTTATTACATTCCAGCAAAATGAAAGATAGAGTCTACTAGTCTCAAATACAAGGAAAATGTAAAGTACTAATAGTAAAGCTCTAGGCTTCTGCAGCCTCTAAGTCCAGAGCAACTCCAGCTAGCTCTCCTGCATCAACTGGCTCTCGGCCATAATATGGGTCGCAAAGGGCCTCCAACTCACCTGCAACATATCCTATTCAAGAGCGAGAGCGAAAGTACAGTTCTAGGTAATAAACAAGACATCATGATATAAAAGTACAAGGGAACATGGTATGTAAAGTACAAGAAAGAACATGGTGTATAAGCACATGAAAGAACATGGTATGTAAGAACATGAAAGAACATGGTATCTCAAAAATCACAGGAACTAAGTACAAGATGTGTGCACAATATCTGAAATATAACTAAGTATGTAACCGGCTAGGGGTAAGCACATGAAAGCACATGAATGGTACGGCTTAGGACCCGCGTGCACGATGCGGGGTCTAAGCTAAACACACCTGAGTTGTTTCTTGGGTTTGGTCACATAAATAGTATATTTTCCTCCCCAGGTACAAGTAATAAGAACAAGGAACATGAGCACCAGAAAAATATGTCGTGTCGCAGTGTGTCAATCAAGGAAGCACATGATATAATAAAATGTACAAGACCATAGAGTGTACTTGCCTGGCTCCGGGAAAGTACAGGTAATCAAGGAAACTGGATATCCTGCTGTATTTAAATGATTTACAATTTGGTTAATAACAGACTAATTCTACTTGGTTATCAACAATTTAATCATGAATAATTCCTATATATAGTCCAAGCCTAGGGTTACCTCTTCTAATCATGACTTAATAGATTATCAAAATTAGTTATACTATAAGTTAGCAAGTAACCAAAATCTAAGTAGTGATCCCATAAAAGTAGTTTACTACATTATCTATATACACAATGACTTGGCATCCCTAGACTGTTAGCTTCTAATATCAAGGTATACTGCTCTTTATTAGTCCATAGCAATCCTTAGGATAGTCTCCTACAGAATTATGCTAAAGGCTGAATTACAAAGTGTTCTTATTATAAACAGGATTATTTCCATAGGTGCCTAGCTAATTGGTTTTACATCATATACAAATCAGCCTTGAACTGACTAATATTTCATTCACTGACCAAACAGTCCTATTCTAGGCTAGGTAACCATTCCAAATTATATCATACTCCATGCAATTTCCATCATATTTCATCCAACAGAAATGTCAGGACTTTCCAAGGATAGATTATCCTGCCCCCTTCTTTCCTACTTGCTATTAGTCTTATGAAAACACATGTAGAAACTCAGAAATGGTAGGGTGATATGTACTTAATCAAACCAAAACCATTTTACTCCAGTCTTGAATTTGGTCATAACAGTCATAGTCACAGTATTTGGTTTCAGTTAAGCTCACATCAAACTAAACCATACTGTTATTCCTCATCTTTAAAACACATTTCAGATTGACCTGACAACCCAAGCTAAATCGATCCACTAGCTAGCCATACATAACTGGTATGGTAGTCCAGTTGCACAGTTCAGTTTAAAAAGGTTTCAGGAAACTGAACATTTTGAAAGGCTATGTCCTTCCTGATACCAACCTGTATCAACCTCAACTCTGTTTAAGAACAGGATTCAATCAGTTCAAAACCACAGTTAAGCATTGAGCCATCCTTAACTCCCATAATTATCCTTTCCAACAGTTTAAACCATAAAATTGCTCAAGAAGGAACCCAGACAATAGGAAATCGAACAACCTGTTCATTCAGAGAATGCATTATACAATAGAATAGGAATCAAACACTCAGGTTTATAGAACACTAAGCATTGAAATCACTAAGAATCACCACAGTCTAACACTGCTTAGATGAAAGACAAAATTAGACATGGCAAAGCTAAACTGTCCCTTATATAAACAGGAGCTAACGTCAACCTAAACTACTATTAAGAGCTTTTGGTTGGAAGATGAGAAAACGAAAATAGAGATACTGATGTACAGAGTATCACGGGTTCTCTAAGAAGCTCGATTTAATCAGAAAATAAATTAAAATACATCAGATACAAAATATTCAGGTTACCTTAAAATACTAACTATTGATTGAGACCCAACCTTCAACAGTAATCGAGATCAAACCATTTCTAACAGTCCCAATTATGAATATCCAACAATTCATTCAAAACAACCCAGTAACAGAGTTTCCTAAATTATTTTGATACCTTCGGATACTGATCTAAACATAACAGGTAATGAAGTTTAAAGAACGATGACTTACCTGCAAAGTTGAATCTGACCAGTACTGTCAGTACTCCCTCAAGATTGGATACCATACTTCGTGTCCGACTCAGTCTTCACTCATCCAAACTTCGGCTACAGATCTGATGTATGCTCGAGATCTCCTCAAACCAAGAACAGAGGAACACATTCAAAACACGCACACAACACAACTACTCCGATTGAAAATTAACAAGAGGTCGAGACTCACCAATTTCAAATGTGCAGATCTCGATCGTTGGTTCGATCAATCCGATCCCGAACTCGATCTACAATTCGACACAAGACTTAAAGAATGAATCAAGATCAAACCACTGAATCAAATAACTTAGATAAATGATCTTCACCTCAATCGACAATAAATCTGGATTTGACCGTGTCGTGATCAAGAACTCAATTGAATCTCATAGATCTGAAATTCAGATCGATCAATGCAATTAGAAAGAAGAAGATCAATCGATCAAAGCATTAAACCAAGGTAGGTGAGGTGAATTACCAAGGTTGCTGGATCGATTGGAGGAAGAAACTCTCGATCTCCAAATTCGCCATGGCTGCTTCGACTGAAGGTTGAAGAAGAAGGGCTCAGGAAAAAGAAGTAATTCTTTAGGAATTCGTTACAGAACGAAAAAAAGAAGTAGAAGAAATTCCGGCTTTTAAATAGGCCGTTTAGAGAATTATTCTCATAGAGCAGGGTGGGAAAAGTGCGGAAAAGTTTGGGATTCTCCACTACTCCTGATAGTTGCAACAACCTTTCAAATTGATTCTTCTCACAAATTTTCGAACAGAAAAGGGAGGAGAATGAAATCGAATTTTAAAGAAAGGAAAATGAACCCTCATCCAACTGCTAAAGCTCAGGCTTTAAAAGTAAGGATTGGGCTTAGAAAATGGGCTAATGAGAAAACCATAGGAAGCCTACCATTGGGCTGGCTGAGAAGCCCAAATACTTTAACTCAAAAAAATTTAGTTTGGCTTGGAAAATCCAGCCCAAAAGAAATAACCAATGATCTAAAATAAGGTAGCAAAAAAAAAAAGGCTTAGGAAAATCCAAGAGATTAATTTGTAAACAAATTAATAGAAAAATATTATCTAGAAATAGTGAGAAGTTGGGTTACAGTTAAACACCCGAGTGTTCCTTCCTCCACCACCCGCACCTCTTGCTTGCAGTCGTCGTAGATGTGTGAGAGACCGACGAGCCCACTCCTTTTCCGTCTCTGTTCCAAGCCGTCGACGAGCCAGTCCAGGCCGACTATGCGCTGACGTAGGGGAGCTGAACTAGCGTCTCTGACTGCTATTGTTGTCGAACGCTCGACTAGCTGCCAAGGTCTGTCGACATTCGACGACGCCTCCACCGAAGTATCATGCACTCGCCGACGAGCGTGGGGAGTCGTTGCAGCACCTCAGGTTACAGCACCCCGTGAGCGTGTGATCTGCGCGGAAGGTTGCCGATGCAAAGCTCCGGTGGTAAACTCCCTCGCCCATACTCACTAGTCTCCAGAACTTGAGACTTCCCTTGCTCGAACCAATGACAGCGACGGCAACGTCTACGTAGTTACAGCTTCTTGGCTCCTTCTCTCGTTGGTACGTCTCCCTACCGAGCATATCCCTTCTTCTCTGCATCGTTACTCCTATGCGTTTAATTTGTTAATTAGTAGAATGGTTGAGATTGAGTGCAGTATATTCATGTTATTTGATGATATCATGTGTTGTATTAGTGAGTATACATGGGTGTCTCGTGTAGTAGTTTGGGTGTGTATTAGCAAGGTTGTTATGGTAGGATAAAAAGGAAGATGAGGAATAGAGTACTGGAGAGGTACATGACATTAATTCTAAACTATTGCATGGACTATTCAAGGGTGCATTCATCTCTCAAACGTGGTTATAGTAGTAGGGATGCTAAGGGGCTGTGTGTTTGGCTTTAATTTGAGAGCATGATACATAATTCTGGGAAAGGGATGAAGGAATGGCAGCCTGTCCCCTATATGTGGGTCTTGTGAGTTGAGTTGGAAGGGACAAAGGATTAAAAGAAATTGTTTTATGTGGAAAGTTGATAGAACAAAAGAAATGAATGACCTATACATATATGTAGACATGAGTATCTTAAGGAAATTAGAACAGAGAAGATAATGTGAATGTTCATACATCAAGCATGGGTGAGCACATGCTTTTGTGGGAATACATATTCACAGTTAAAAATGGAGATCAAATGATGTCAAGACCCGCTCCCGCTTTTCGGAATTCATGTACGTAGCCAAGTATAGCCTACGCCGCAGCATCGACGGTATTACGTTGTCTAGACCACAATGTCAATTTCAAATACAACAAAATCATATATTTGCTCATTCATAATAACTATTTTATTTACAAATCCAATAATACATCAAAATGACATTCGGGAACAAATCTGCTAATTATTTAACTACAAGAAGTATCTGATCTAGATAGAATCTAAGGTTGCCTCCAAGATGTTCTACCTTTCCAGAAAGGTCCAAAGTGCATAAGGCAGCAAGTCACCTGCAACGATCCAGTCAGAAAAGGAGCAAAGTATAACCATATTGCAATAATGTAACTCAATACAAAATAAGTTAGACAAGTAGAGACGCAGTAGAAAATAAAGGAAACATGCATATGAACTGGAAACAATAAACACGTATAAGAAACCACTAACAACAACAGGTATGACAAGACAACTAGCAATAATTATGTACAAGTTGTTTGCCATTAAATATCAGGCACAACAAATTACAGATGAATTGAACTTGATTGCAAACTCGCTTGTACAAGAGAAAGCCTAGAAAGAAAGCCTAGGAAACAATCTAAGTACAATTGTTTAGTTTTGATTCTGGGGGGTGACGATAGAGGCTCGAAAAAATATAGCAACTCTGCCTTACTCCTTGGACTATCTGAGGCGCACCTTGCTCTTGAAGAAATTGCCCTTCGTAAGTTACCAGCCTAGGATTGCTAACCATTTGCCTGGGTGTGGTACCCTGCTATTTATAGTGTTTTCTGCAATAGTAGATTTTTGGGCCGCATAAAGGGCCACGTGGCCACATGTCTCTCACAGCGCACAAAGACTCGATCTTGGGCTGCCAACTGGTGGAGGTCGTTAAAATTTTGTTGTAGCGAATCTGGGTGGTTGAGACTTGGTCAGCCTGCCACGTGTCTCATTGCAAGATAGGATCAGTCTGCTTGAGTCATTTTGAGCCGCATAGGCCCTTCAGAATTCGGCCATGCTGGGTCGCATAAGACTCATGCGGTAGTCTTCCTTAGTCCGCATGTAGCTTGGGGACTTTTGAACCACATAGGTTCTATATTCTGGGCCGCATAAAGCTCATGCGGCTCAGATTGCAGTTATCCTTGGCCGCATGAAGTACATAGATTGAGCGGCGGTGCTACATGGCCTGCATGTGGGCTAGCCCACGGCCCCGTGATGCTCCCCTATTGGCAGGGCGCGGCATGGGCCCCACACGAATAGGAGGAGCCAATGGGGGAGTGCCACGTCAACGTGGGCTGGCCCTCCGGCGGGCCAAATATCATTTTCATAGATTGAGCCGCATAAGGGTCATGTGGCTCGGGTCACAGTCCTTTTGACCGCATGGCCATGTCCAGTCTAATCATGTCTTATCTTTTTGTCAGAGTGTCAAAATTGTCAGAGCTTGAAAATTGTCAGAGCCGTCAGTCTTGCCAGTGTTTGTCAGCTTTATCAGACCAGAGTTTTGTCAGCTTTATCAGAAGGATTGATCAGCTTGGCCGCATAAGTAACTATTCTCTCTGCGGCTCAAAAGTCAGTTTGGTAAAGATGGGGCGGGGGCGTGCTGAGTCTGTCATGTGGCTCTTCTTTATGCGGGTCAATCTGTTCCAGGATACT
>JANAVB010020481.1:0-85430 GCA_029216955.1 Iris pallida
ATATTTTGACATATTTTTGTTGGTTTTAATATCTTATTCTATTTTATTTCTTACATTATTTATTTATTTATTTGTCTCGTTTCGCTTGGGACGCATCTTAAGTACGCCTTGGGCAATATAGCCCGTTTGCGTCTTGAGTGAGCCTTTCACTACCTTGGTAGTAGAAGCATAATAAGAATTAGCCAGTCCTGTGCAATGAAATGATAGAAGAAGAGGACAATAGTTTAATTACAATTACTTTCTTGTGGTCATTACATGAAGAGCTTTAAATTGCAGGCATGCAAGGCAAAAGGAGTCGAACTTTCGGGAGCATTGGCGGCTGCTGCACTTCTCGCCACATACTCATCCAAGCATCTTGAGAATAATCAGCCTGAAACTTACTCAATGGTAACCCTTATCAATTGCCGGAAGTTCCTGGATCCAGTTCTAACCGAAAAAGATGTTGGTAAGCTATTTCAGTTCCATAAGTGCATCTAAATTTGTAGCCAGATGTCTTTGTAGCCTGAAAGATTAAAATTTTTTTTGTAAATCCTCAGAATTTTTCTTCTGTTGAAAGACAGTAAATTGCATCTTTCAAGATTAATTGCATGCTGAGTCTTATGAATATAGCTAGAAACAGAGACATGGATACGACACCACATAGTAATTACACGGTAACATAGACACAACACCTATTTTGGTGAGTCCTATAGGATCTTGGAGTGTCTGGTACGTGTCCCAACATGACATGACAAGGTCCAGATTTTTTTGGAGTGTCCGTGCTCCCTACTCCCTAGCTACAAACATTCTTGACGCGAAGTATTTATTATCTTGACTATTGCAGGATTTTACCATTCTGGCATAGTAAACACACACACCATCTACGGGAAGGAAAGCCTGTGGGAGGTGGCCGTGAGAATCCACAATGCCTACTCCACTGCCATGAGCAACAAGAAGCATCTCACCGACATTGGGGACCTCAATCTTCTAATGTGCAAGGCCATCGACAACCCCCAACTCACCCCCTCGTCCTCCCTAAGGACTGCTCTCATCTCCATCTTCGAGGAGCCTCTGGTCTATGAATCCTCTGAGGTGGACCGCGACCTTGGCGTCGTGGACTACGTGGGATGCGCTTCGGTCCATGGGGTGGGCCCGTCGATAGCGGTCTTTGACACGATTAGAGACGGCAAGCTGGATTGTGCATTCGTCTACCCTTCCCCACTCCACTCGAGGGAGCAGGTGAGTGACCTTGTCGAGCACATGGAGAGGATTCTGACAGAAGGAAGCCATGGGGACGACGAAGTGACAGCCAAATAATGGTGATCAGTTCTTAAACTTGTACTAGTTGTGTCAATTGTACAAGTTGTTAATGCTGATCCTCTGACACCACCAAATTAAATTGGAAGAGAGAATAAATCCAACTGGGTTATATTGATAATTCATCCTTTTACTCAAACTTCCTCTCGACGAGTGTACACAAATATAGTATGATCGTTTGTGCAATCAAATATACTTCACACACACACACACACACACACACACACACACACACACACACACACACACACACATATATATATATATATATATATATATATATATATATATATATATATATATATAAGCGGATCAAAAGTCTCCCTTAGAAAACTTTCTAAAAAAATTTCTCTCTAATTCGTAATTTAATGTTAATATTAATATTAATGTTAATATTAACATTAAATACTAAAATTAACATTAAATTTAACATTAAAATTAATATTAACATTAATATTAATATTAATATTAACATTAACATTAATATTAACATTAATATTACGAATTAGAGTGAGGGGGTTTTTTTGGGGTTTTTTTAAGGGGGGCTTTTGATCCCTCCCTATATATATATATATATATATATATATATATATATATATATATATATATATATATATATATATTTTCTTTTTGAAACAATGGGTAATTGTGGCGAACTCGCTTCCAATGGAGCTCGAATTTCCGACCACTTGGGCCGCATGCATCTCTCTTAACCACTAGGCTAGAGGTCATTCGCATGCAAATGACCTCTAGCTTAGTGGTTAAAAGAGATGCATGCGGTCCAAGTGGTCGGGAGTTCGAGCCTCAGTAGAGGGGAGTTCGCCACAAGTACCCATTGCTTCAAAATATACATATCAAAAGATCCACGGAGTCCCGTCAAAGCCATGTTCCCTGCACCAACGGTCGAGGGCGTCGCTCTTGCGGGACTCTGCAGGCGAATATATATATATATATATATATATATATATATATATATATATAGGGGAAATATATATATATATATATATATATATATATATATATATATATATATATATATATATATAGGGTCGTTCTACAATACATCCGCTGGAAATGGATGTATCGATACATCCGAAATCTGGACCGTTGGATGTTGATCAAATGGTTCGGATTGAATAATAGTGTAGAAACATCATTTAATGCTGATTTAGACTTTTGACCTGTTGGTAACTTGCTTTAGCAGGTCATTCTTCACTTTAATTTTTTCAATGAACACCCTAAATTAACTCATATTTACTCTCTCAAAAGTCCATCCAATTTAATATTTCGTAATTTTTTTTTGGTTACAGGCCGTCGTGGTGGTGGTGTTGGTGGTTGTGGTGGAAAGAGAAACGGAGATGAAGAAGGAAATAAGAATCGGTCCGGATCGCGTCGAACGTCGTCGAGCCCTCCTAGAACAACGAGGAGTACCAGCTGCGCCGAGAAGAATCGGTCCGCTTCGCGTCGGACGTCGTCGAAACTTCCTCGAACAAGAAGAAGTACCAGCGGCGTCGCTCTAATTTTACTGTCCATGCCATTGTCAGAAATCTTATTTTTCATCTAATAATTTTATATTTTGTTAATAAAGCTACATGTCAAGGTGGTGGTGGTGAACTGAAGAAACCTGCTTCGGAGGTCGGGCGGATCATCTGCTTACATATTTAAAAAAAAAATCTGTATTGATCGGACGAAATATTTTTTTACTTTTCTAATGATAATTTTTTCGAAGAGAATATTTTATTTGGACGGTGAATGGCCATTCTCTTTGCTTTTAACACGGCGAATAGACGGAGAATGGCCATTCTCTTTGCTTTTAACACGACGAATGGACGGAGAATGACCGTTCTCTTTGCTTTTAACACGGAGAATGGCCATTCTCAAGGAGAATGGCCATTCTCCGTTCCTTTAACATGGAGAATGACCATTCTCCGTTCTTTGAAAACGGAGAACGGACACTCTCTGTGCTTTTAACAAAGTATGATACATTTAGGACTGGAAATGTTCAAGTATCTCATATTTTTTTCACCAAATATTTACAGTATTTTTAATATCATTTACCATAGTACATTCATTTAATATTAAATTATTTTCAAGATAATCCGAATATCATTTTATCAGGCTTCCACTGTATGGCTGAACAAAATTTCTTGCGAATGTTTGAATATAATTAATCTACTATCAAAGAGAATTTTTCTTACATTACATTATGCATTACACTGGCATCGACTTCATACTGATGGCATCAATGTACTGATGGCTAACAAAGGATGAACAGGCAGAATTACAATTATGTTTTCGCAAAAACAAGGGATGAACAGGCAGGATTACAAATACTGATGGCATCGATGTAATGATTTTTTACAGAAAGCAAAACACATTACAATCAAATAAAGTTTCAGTGATCCCAGGAATGCATCCGTAATGAGGCCACCTGTAAACCCTAGCAATGCACCCAGGACTCATGAAATCTGTGATGGGCATCTGCAAATCAAAGGGATACACCAAAATATCAATATCATCTATGAAGGCCAACTGCCAACCAAATAAACGCTTCAACCAAAAAATTATAATCAAATTAAGTATACTTCATTTCAAGTCCAATAAACTGCATAATTCACGTTACAGTAATCTGCCCAATCCACGTTAGTAATTCAACATAGAACCTGCATAATTCACAATACAATAATCCAAATAAATATCAGACCTACTCTAAATTCAAGACCATATTACATTTTTAAAACAAATTACGAACTATACACTTGGTACAAGCGAAAAGTTTAGTCTTACAATATTTCAAACACAAAATTTAGTTTGTTCGCCATGACCAACAAATATTCAGAACCATATTACAAGTCAAATATTACATCCAAATTGAAATAAGAGACATTCAAAACTCAAAAGATGAATCTTTATAGCCGTCTCCATCTTCTTCTTCTTGTTTTTTTTTTTTTTTTTTTCTACTTCTTCTTCTTTCTCAAAATATCCTTTACCTACACCTTGAGGGACAGATTAAAAAAATTATAGTCAGTATGAACTCACTTTATATGTAGAAATGACATCCAGAAACATAAATTGAAGTATCAAAGTGATGGCTAGCATTAAAGTGTCAATGTGCACAGTGTGTATTTTTACATAAGAGTTTGGGCTAGCCCCATTTACCTTCTTCACGAGGGAAGGAAAATCTTATTCTTGGTCAGCAAATTCAACCTCTATCTGGTTAATCTTATCCAGAATCAATTTCTGGTTGTCGGATATAGTCTTCATCTCTTTGAAGACATTCTCAAAGTTTGCAGCAACAAAATTGTATAGATCATTGTAGAAGCATGGAATTTCAGAACCAGAAAGCCCATGCGCCAGGCTACATGCGCCAGAGCTTGGACAAAGTACTTCACAAACAGCAAAAATAGGCATTGAAAGAAGACTTTTTATTACATATAAAAGTCTATTACATGTCTAAGAAAAGATTGTACAAAGGAGAATTTCTACAAAGAAAAGATCCTATGTCTACAGCCAGCAGCCATCATGCGCCCTCAGCAGGGCGCATCCTTTTCAGCAGCTCAGTTATGCGCATCCTTTTCAGCAGCTCAGTTATGTGCATCCCAGTTATGTGCATCCCTTCAGCAGCCCAGTTATGTGCCGCTCTTCCAGCCAGGCTCACCGCCGTCGAAATGCTTCGACTAATGAAGCATTTATTGAGCAGAACGAGGGTGGCAATCAACCCTCTAGCCGAGGAAGAGAAGAGCACCGCAAGCCAACCTGTGGCCAGGGGAGGCTTCGAAAGAGCCTCCAAAGGCCAATGAAGACCGTAATCGAAACTGCGGCTAAAGGAGCAGCTTTCAACACAACCAGAGTGGGCAACGCCCACTTTGAAGAAAGAAAGAGCCCCCAAAGCCGCAGCACCGCCATTCCGATCTGCGGCTCTTCCTGCACAACGAAGACGAGACTTGAGCATCCCTATCTTTGGATGCAACATGCACCTTCCGCCTGCCTCAGAAGCCCTCGACTCCGACTTTTGGATGTAACAGTCACCTTCAAGTGCATCAATGAAGATATTGCGTCGCATCTTCACCCTCGGGAGCATCTCATCAACAGAATGCATCCGAGTAAACGAATTCATGTCGGAAGAACGTGAGAGAACGAGAAGCAAACTCTCTCCATGCCACTATTTATAGGTCGGGCAAATCAAACCCATGCGCCAAGTGGATGGCTCTCCGAATTCCGTGTAATGAATTTGCGTTAAATGGATGAACCGGATGCTTCGAATTCAGCTAAGTCAAAACAGCTATTTAAAGCACTCGAAGATCGTAACAGTCGCATCATTAAAGAACGTGTCACGAAGCAGATGCGCCGGCCAGGCCGCGCATCACACAGACACGCCCTTCAGTACCAAGCGCATCACAGGGGATGCGCCCCCATGCGTCCCCATACGCCTAGTGGAATGCCAACCGACGCGCCCACTCAGCTGTCCATCGAATGTCACAAACATTAAATGCTGAACTGACAGAGTTGGCAGCACGCCTCCCGAAGTCTGAACAGTTCAGACGACGAAGCGTCGCCAACGTCAGCATCATTATTACTTTCCTCCGACGGCTACTGCCACGTGGCCGCCCGACCATCTCGCATGCGCCTCCGCAGCCATGCGCCCAAATCCGCATGCGGCTCAAAAGTCATGCGCTTCAGACTTTTCACTGATTCCTAAAGACAGAAGGAAAGTCACCATTAAAGCCTCGCATGCGCCTCAAAAGCCATGCGCCCAGAATGGTTCGTGACTCCTAAAGGTTACGAGCCAAAGTCTCCTCATGCGCCCAATCCTAGGCGCATCCTACCAGATCATTCCCCACCAAATCAGAAATCTCCGAGCCATGGGTCGATGACATGTGTCCCTTGACTCGACTCACACAAGATCTCAGCAACAAAAAGATCTTCTTCTCTGCTACGTGCCGGTTCACAACAGCAACATGAAGAAGTCAACCCCTCGATCAGGGCGCATCGTTCATATGCCTCCATCAGAAATCAACACGTGGCGTCCCCACGACCAGGCGCATCCTACATATGTGCGCATGAGCAGCCAGCCTGCAGACTATATAAAGAGAGGGACCATTTCCTTCTTCCACACCTACCTACACACGCACAGAACACACAACGAACGAACATACCACCAGAGAGGCAGATACAGACACTCAACATCTTCCTCCTCTCAGCAAGCTCCAGCACCCAGAGCAATCCAAGTCTTCAGAGAACCGATAACCGTCGTCAGATCGTCAACGGAGTCAACGCATTACCACTCACTCCATCGGCACAAGGGACCCAGATAAACAAAAGTGTACTCCTAGGACTACATCTAAGTCCTATATTGTAACACTATTCTGTTTGTATTAAAATTTGCAATAAAAGAATTTTAATGGCAAACAAGCTGGCGACTCTGCTGGGGACCTCTTTCTCCTCCACCGAGAAAGCTGTGTCGCAATCCGACGACGTGAAGGTGGGCTCCTCCCATAAGACGCTGGTCGTACGCCTCAATCAACAGGCGTATGAGGAGTTCATCTCTGAAGGCAGTGCGAGCCCTTCGAAGCGGCTGCCGAAGCCGAAGAAGACCCGCCGAGTCTGGGTGCGCAAGGTCGACGCCTCGGGCACCACCACCGAAGGGGACGTGCCGATCCAGCCTTCCCTTCCTGCTGACGTCCTCCGCAACCAAGATGTGCCCGCTGGTGCAGCGCATCTCTCGGGAAAACGTGCGGCTAACCACATTCCCCAGCCATTTCCCTCTCAGGCGAGGAAGATGCGTCGACGGAGCAGGGGCGCAACCAATGTCCCGTGCATCACCTCTGATGCGCCACAGAAGGTCTCTGTCTTTGACAGACTCACTCGCTGTAATGGCGAGGAGAATTTGGATTCTGAGTACTATACGCCCCAGCGGACTGGTACGAAAAAATCCAAGACAGCACGGGCCATGCTTCCCAAACGTGCTATGCCAGCAGCAAGCCAGAAGCATGCGCTCACAATCACGCGCGCTGCTGATGGTAAGCTGTACAAGGTCGACTCGAGTGCTGTGGCGCTAGAAATGAGCCGACCTTCAAAGTCCTTGTCTCACTTGGGCGCATCTATTGCGTGCACAACCAAGTCGAGTAAGGCAAATCCTTTGGTCTTGAACTCCCGTGCCTCCTCTGGTTGTGCGTTTGAGGTCCGTTCAGGTCACTTCAAATGCTGTGGTTCCCCCACTACTGATCGGGATGCCTGTTTGGTATTAGATCAGGGGGCGCAACACTCACTTGACCACCCCGACGCTTGGCCGTGCCATGTGCCTGAAGGGGGTGTGAAGGTGGCACTCTCCTCCAACGATCTGCGTAACGTGATCGCTCACAAGCGTCGATCAGGAGAGTCGACTGACAAGCACGATGCGCCTCTCACGAGGCATACTTGTGCTGTGGTCACCATCAACTGCTATTGCAAAGCGGCAGTCCTACCAAGGCAGTCGGTGTTCCAGCGGCTGCAATCATCTACACCTCTCCGACGTCGCCTCGGGAAGGTGTCAACAGAAGAAGAGCCAAAGGTTGCTTCATGCAACGTGATCTCCAACTCCTCGTCAGTCCGAAAAGGCGACTGACAGTTCCTCTTCCTCGTCCAAAAGCCAGCCGAGGAAAACTAAGACAGCTGTCGCGTCCTCCGGAGTGTTCGAAAGCACTCGGGGGAGGAAGAAGATCTTGGAAGAAGCTGGGGGTAGTCAGACCCCTGTCGAGCCCGAAGATAAGGGTGTCCAAAGCACATCTGGGGTGGATCCTGTCGGCCTCCCAGAAGATGAGGATATCCCCCAGAACATAGCTGGGGGTAGTCTAGCATCTGCGGACCCGAGTTTCGGAGACGCAGAGGCCCTTCAAGACGGAGCTGAGGGTAATCAGGCCCTTGCAGAAGCGCCCGTGGTGAATGTTCTCCCGAACATAGCCGGGGGTAGCCAAGACGAGGCTCCAGGAGAGGCAACTCCCCTACAAGAGAGTGAGGCCGAAAGTGAAGCCTCAACCCATCCATCCACTCCAGGCCGTATCATGACGGTAAACGTGACTGGGGCTGATATCGAGTCTGATGTGCCGCCAACAGACCTCGTCCAGCGCATGGATACCCTGGAGAGAGGACTCAAAACCCTCTCTGTCTCCATGCAAACACTGACTCAAGCAGTGTTTGAAATATGGTCAGCTTTGGCCAGGACACCTTCTGCCGGTCCCGACCCAGGGGCCAATGGAGAATCGAGTGTACCCCTTCAACGGGTATCCTCGGACATAGATCGCCGCGAAGTACCTCGGACGTCGGAGCCCTCAAATGCTCAACTCCCGGTGGTACCACCTTCCCCGACTCCCAGCTCCACAGAAGACGTGGTCGAGATTATCAGGGACTTGCGTGAGCGCTTTGAGTCTAAGACAAGATAAGAGGAGCGCCAAAAGATGGGCATCCCCCAACCTTATCCCCTCGAGTGGAATAAGGTGGTTTATCCTCCTAAGTATAAACCACAAACACTGACGCCATACGACGGGAAGGACTCTCCGCGTCGCTATCTGACGTATTTCCAGTCTCAGACGGGACATCTTCCGAAGGAGGACGCACTACTTACCAGCATATTTGTTGGGGCACTGAAAGGAGTGGCGTACGACTGGTACTGCAGCCTCCCCGACAATTCAATATCTTCCTTCGACGACTTGACGCGTCTTTTTCTCGACCGTTTCTACGACGGCGGAAAGGACATGACAATGGCGTCCCTTATAGAGATACGCCAGAAGGAGAAGGAAACAGTTCGAGTGTTCATCGAACGCTTCCGACAGGCCTGCTTCAGACTGCCCCCGGGCATGCCAGAACATACGCTTCTCTCCTCCTGCAGCATGAACATGCTGCCTGCAGTCAAACTCTGGCTTAAATCTACTCCTCCTCCCGACTGGAGCTCCTTGATCATTGAAGCAGAAGCCGCAGAGAAGAAGGCGGCCAATGCTCGTCTTCTGGGAGTCAGTTTCCCCGCCTTTGAGGACAAGGGGAAACGGCCTGCAGCCAACAACCCCGGACGAGAGACAAAGGGGAAACAGGCATTGACTGTTAATGCCTCAAAAGGTGCGTCAGCACCTGCTCAGAAACCTCCACTTGCACCAAGGCCGAAGGAGGTTTATTCGTTCAACGACGAAGACACCCTGCAACTCTTTGAGATACTGAAGCAGGGTGATAAGATCAAGCTTCCGGACCCGAAGCGTCCCGATGAGGTTGGGAAAGTGGACAACCCGAGGTACTGTCACTACCATCGGTTTGTCGTACACCCAACCAAGGACTGCTATGTCCTCAAGAATTACATCCAGCGCATGATCAATGCGGATGTAATCTCCGTCGACTACGAAGAGAAGACGGTGTCAGCCAACGTGGTGTCACTCCAGTTTGGCACCTTGCCGCCAACTACAACACAGGATGGCGTCGTCCCCATCCCTAAGGCGACAATGGAGGTGGTTAACTTACCACCTATCCGTGACAACGTGAGTGGACTCATCCCACTCACCACATCTCGGGAAGAGATCCTATGGGTTCACCTCGATCTCGTCTCCGAGGTGACTCAACCGGAGGTACGCCCTACCTCCAAATCCAAAGACAGGAAGATCAAGTCTTGCTGTACGGTCTCTTCTTCAGCGAAAGAGGCACTTCCTGTGCAGACGCGTTCACAACAGAACGTCCAACCCGACGAAGCTGCCGTCGAGGTGGTGCCTCCTGGCACCGTCCCTGCTGTCCAGGACGAGAGCCCGTCTAAGCCCCCAGCAGCCAATAAACAGAAGCAGATAGAGACCCGCTTCGATAGGCCTCTGCAAAAGGAGAATGCTTTGGGGTTAGCCAAGCCCCACAACTTCGACATACTGGCACAACTGGCCAGTACTCCTGCCCGCCTATCTCTGTTCGAGCTCCTTCGTCTTTTCAAAGACTCCCGAGAAGCTCTCTGTGAAGCTCTGAAGGATGCTGAATCCTTTCTCAGTCAGGTCAAGCAGCCTGAAGATCACCCGACTGTATGCACGCACTGTCATTGTGCGGATGAGGTTATCCCCAATATAATTTTCACCCAACAAGACATGCTGCTCAAACACAACCGACACAACAGGCCGCTGTACTATACAGGGTATATCGGTTCAGTCAAGGTGAAGCAGATTCAGATCGATCCGGGTCTTCCCTCAGCATCATCCCGAAGACGCTGCTCTCAACACTGGGGATCCCAATGTACCGACTGGCGCCCTCCAACACAACAATCAGTGGCTTCAACGCTAGCAAAAGCGAACCACTGGGCAAAATACGACTAAAGTGCCACATCGGTAACCTCAGAACCGAGGTCATTTGTTATGTCGTGGACGCTGAAGTCAACTACAACCTTCTGTTTGGTCGTCCATGGCTGCATGAGTACATGGTGGTGCCGTCCATGCTCCACCAATGTATGAAGTACGTGTCCACCAACAACGTCATCCGTACGGAGTTCGCGGACATCGACCCTTTCAAAGGGATTGAAGCCTACTTCACCGATGCTGATTTATACAAATCACTTGACGAGGAGGAAGCCAATGATGCTGACGACGAAGCAGAAACGACAGCGGAGCCGGACATGGAGCCTGAGGTCACCCCCGACGCTCCTTTGAAGATCCGACTCAAAGGCAAACCGCCTCAGAAGTTGCCTCCCATGAGCATTAAGCTACCGGGAAAGCACCAGCTGCTCCTGAAGGTCCCCTGAAGATACGGCTCAAGGGAAAGCCGCCTCAAACATCGACCCCCCTCATAGCAAAACTACAGGGGAAGGCGTCAATTACCGGGGGCACAGCGGAGGCACCTCTGAAGGTGCGTCTTAAGGACAAGCCGCCGCCATCCCAGCCACTAGAGAAGGCCCACGTAGTCCTCTCGGACTCCAAAGCCAACGCTGTGGTGGACGCTCCCGATCCTACTCCAGTGCTTACAGATGAAGAGTTGGAGGAATATATCTCGGCTGATGTAGATGCCCCTTCTCTGGACAATGTAATCCCGCGGGATAAAATCTCATATTTCATCAATAACAGAGTGTCTTTTAATTATTCTAGTCTTCCACATTGGAATGTCATGTATACATTAGATAACGCTCTACGGTCGTTGCAAACACAAATAACGACCGTCCATCATGTAAATCGAGTAGTCCCGTCCCAAGGGGTCTGTTATATAGTCCCACCACGGAGTCGAGACGAAGAATCCATCATCTTCGGCAAGGTTGAGCGTCATCAAGACCTCCCGCCACTCGAGCCAGAACTAGATGCCGACAGAATGCAACTCTATCGGTACACGGACAAGGCAAAGTACCTCATCCAAAAGATAGGTTACGACCTAAAAAGCAACAAAGGCCTGAACTACGGCAAAGGTCGACGTCTCCCTCTCCGACTTCCAACACCTAAAGGAAAGCCACAGGATTATTACAATCAAACTCGACAGGGGGTAGGCTATGTCACGCCGCCGTCAACTCCAGAGAGTTCAGACGCGGAAGAAGTAGAACATTCTCACTCGTCTGAAGCATCAACGTGGGACTCCGATACCAGTATCGGCTCAGTCTTCAAGAGGGTGCTGTCAGCCAACATGACATCTGCACAATCTCAAGAAGAAGAAGGCAAAGACCAAGCGCCAGAATTCTTCGAAGAAGAACCTTGGGCTCAACGCTTAGGAGAACAATGGGAGTCTCGTTTTGAGCTACGCGAACCCCCTACCGAAGACGAAGTCGAGCAGATCGACCTTGGGGATGGATCTTCTTCCAAACCCATCTTCATCAGCAAAAGCCTAAAAGGACAAGACCGAGAATCTTTAATCCAGCTGGCTAAATAGTATATCGACGTCTTCGCCTGGAGCTACGAAGATATGCCGGGACTTGATCCCCAGATCGCGATGTATAGGCTGAACATCTTACCTGATGCCAAGCCTATCAAACAACAACAGCGGCGCTTCCGTCCGGACATCATGAACGCCATCGATCAGGAGGTAGACAAACTCTTGACCAGCGGCTTCATCCGTGAAGAGCAACACCCAGATTGGGTAGCCAACGTCGTCCCCGTCACCAAGAAGAATAAGAAGATACGAGTCTGTATCGACTTCATGGACCTTAACTCTGCTTGCCCAAAGGATGAATTCTCGCTTCCAATCACCGACGTGATGATCGACAACACATGTGGCTTCGAGCGCATGTCTTTCATGGACGGGTATTCGGGCTACAACCAGATCAAGATGTTCCCTAATGACGTAAAACACACGTCATTCAGGACTCCAAAGGGCGCTTTCTGCTACACAGTGATGCCCTTCGGCTTGAAGAATGCTGGTGCAACATACCAATGAGCTATGAGCACCATTTTTCGTCAACACCTTCGCAAGACAGTCGAATGCTATGTTGACGACATCGCAGTCAAGAGCCATCTCAAAGGAGATCACCTACAAGACCTCAAGACAGTCTTCGATCTCATGCGGGCGCATCAACTCAAGATGAACCCCGTTAAATCCTTCCTAGGGGTTTCTAGCGGAAAGTTCTTGGGCTTCATCATCACGGCGAAAGGCATTCATGTCGATCTCGAGAAGACCAATGCCATCCTTGATATGGACCCTCCGAAGAATATTCGAGAACTTCGAGGCCTACACGGGCGTCTGGCATACATCCGGAGGTTCATAGCAAACCTTTTCGGCAAATATCGACCCTTCACTCAGCTAATGAAGAAGGGAGTCTCTTACGTCTAGACAGAGGAATGCCAAAAAGCTTTCGATGACATCAAAGCTTACTTGATGAGCCCGCCAGTCCTGGTGGCACCAGTCGCCGGCAAACCATTCCTCCTCTACGTCCGTGCCATGGATCATTCCCTCGGCGCCCTGCTAGCTCAGAACAGCGACACAGGCTATGAGCAAGCAATCTACTACCTCAGTCGAACTCTGATCAGGGCCGAACACTGGTACAACCCCGTTGAAAAGGAGTGCTTAGCTTTGGTATTTGCCATCCAAAAGACTCGACATTATGTCTTGGGGAAGATAATTCATGTCGTTTCCCGAGTCAATCCGCTCAGGGTCCTCATGACGAAGCCATGATCATTGAACTCCCGGCTAGCCACATGGGCGATCTTGCTAACACCATACAACATGGTGTTCGTTCCACAAAAAGCTGTTAAGGGTCAAGCTCTGGCCGACTTTTTAGCTGCACACCCCATCCCAGAGTCCTCAAGACTCTATGAAGACATCCCGGATGAGGTCCAAGAATCAAACGTCACCGAAGAAAGCCCCGTCTGGCGGATGTTTTTCGATGGCGCTTCAAGAACAGGCTCCAAAGGCCAAATCGTCGCAGGAGTACGAGTGGTATTAGTCTTCCCCGATCAGCTGGTCATCCAGCGTACTTACTCCCATTCGAAGCCATGCTCCAACAATGTTGTCGAGTATAACGCACTCATCATGGGCCTCCAGCTGGCGCAACTGCTGGGGGTGAATCATCTGGAAGCCTACGGCGACTCAAAACTCGTCGTAAACCAGATCAGAGGGCAATACGAAGTTTGCCACGAAGATCTGATCCCTTACCATGAGGTTGCATTGAACATCATTTCAACCTTCACCGGGTTCTTCGTCGAACACGTACCTCGTCTACAAAATCTAGAGGCTGATGCTCTGGCCGGCCTCGCAGCCTCATTAGCGGCACCCCTCGGAACTCAACACTATGTCACGGTAGTGGGTCGAGACCTGGTCTGTCCTAAAAATAACCTGTGCTCACAAGTGGCCCATGCCATGTCAACGAGTGCTGGTGTTAACGTCCAAGACTGGAGATTTCCATTCATCGACTTGCTGTCAACGGAATTCTCCCAGAGGACCCGAAAGAAGCCGTCTCAGTCAGGATACGCTCTCTTCGATTCTACTACGATACGGCTGCTAAAATGCTGTACCGACGCTCCTATGATGGACTTCTCCTTCGATGTTTGTCCAACGAAAAAGCAGCCGAAGCCCTTCGAGAAGCTCACGATGGAACTTGCGGGGCCCATCAACCTGGTCCTAAATTGCAGGACCGACTGCGACGCATGGGCTACTATTGGCCAACCATGGCCGCTGACGCTGTCGAATATGCTAAGAAGTGCCATACGTGCCAGCTTCACGCAGACTTCATTGATACACCGTCAGAACCACTACATCCTACAGTCGCCTCCTGGCCCTTCGAAGCTTGGGGCATGGACATTGTGGGACCGATCACCCCTCCTTTATCGAAAGGACACCGCTTCATCCTAGCAATCACCGACTACTTCTCCAAATGGGCAGAAGCAGTTCCGCTGACAGAAGTTAAAAGCTCCAGGGTGATCAGCTTCATCAAGCACCACGTCATCTACCGTTTCGGAGTACCCCGGAGGATCATCCACGACAATGGTCCTCAATTCATTAGCCATATTTTCAGCAGATTCTGTGACAAGAATCGCATTCAAAACGTGGCATCAACCGCCTACAATCCGACAGCAAACGGATTGGCCGAGGCGTTCAACAAAACTATCGTCAGGCTACTCAAAAAGGTCATGTCATCTAATAAACGCGACAGGGAGGAAATGCTCGGCGAATGCCTTTGGGCCTACCGTACAACGGTACGGACCCCGACAGGCAACACACCATTCTCTTTGGTCTACGGGAGCGAATCGGTACTGCCTCTCGAGATCCAGATACCCTCACTCCGTGTAGCAATCACAAACCAACTCACAGAAGAGGACGATCAACGTCGTCGTCTGCGGAAACTGGAGGCACTTGACGAAAAGCGTCTCCTAGCTCAATAACGCATCGAACTCTACCAAGCCCGTATATCACAGGCTTTCAACACGAAGGTCAAACAGAGGACTTTCCAAGTCGGCGACCTGGTTCTGGCAGTCAGGAGGCCGATGGTGTTGACTCACAAGACACCAGGAAAGTTCGAGACCAAATAGGAAGGACCTTTCATCATAGAGACGGTATACTCAAACGGTTCTTACCGCCTCGCCAAATCCAATGGGGACTTGTTCATGATGCCCATCAATGGCAAGTTCCTAAAGAAGTACTACTCTTGACATCTTTCAGACATGTGCTTCCACCCGGGGATCTGTGGACCCAATCATCAGGACTCACAGACAATTCCCTTTCACAAAATCATACGCTTTCGGAACCCAGCTGTTCCGTAGCATCCTCCAATAGAAGGACAACCACGTCCACATCACCTCTGAGTTGTCCTCCTACACCCTACAAAGCGGAATCTTACATTGTCACGACCCGTACCCTAGAGTAAGGACACGAGACGTGGGTACGTCCAGCCTACGCCACAGTGTCGACGATAGAACGTTGTCCTAGGTCAACATACATCTAACAATATATACATCTAAACAGTTTATACTCCCCGAATGGGGGTGACATAGCAGTAATAAACTCAATCACAACTAAGGAAGAGATAGCACGATATGAAATAGAACTCAAGGAAACAAATAGATAAAAAGTAGTCTAAGATAATCCCAGCAAATATCTAGAAGTACATGGTCTCAGATACAGAAAGAAAGAATATATACAACTCAGAACTCAGAATAAAGTCTAGCTAAACATGTCTCAAGACTGCATAAAGTAAGATAAGCCTAACTAATCTAGTCTAGGCAATGGGGGTGATATCCTAAGCTAGAGCTGGGTCCTCCTGAGGGTCCAGCTCGCAAGTGTCATCTAAGGCTGCCCCGTAGTAAGTATCCAGGCAGGCCTCCTCCTCGTCCTCTATAATATTTTCAACAGGTCCAGTCAGGACATGAGCGAGTACAGTACATCTCAACAGTTCATAGCAGGTTAGAAGATATAATCATGCAGTAAAGTAAGATACAAGTACTGAAAGAAGTGCAATATGTAAACAGAGAGAGACAGCTGTAATAGAAATATCTACTATAAATAGAGAACTAACATGTGGCTAGTGAGTCAGAGTACAACAGGGACATGTAAATGGCATGGAATGATTCTGATGCTACACTATGGAATGATTCTGATGCTACACTACTGGTGTATTATTCACATGTCTACTTCTACTCCCCCGTACCCCCAATCAATATACAAGGATCCAACCAGGTTATGTTATGATTCCATGCACAGGCCTCCGAAGGGTGGTACATGGATGTCCCATAAATAGGGATTCTAGGAGACCCAATAAATGGGATAAGGATTCCAGAAAGACTCTGTGATCATAAGAGTATATGTCACAAGTGATCGAAGAACCAATGAAGCATAGTGATACGCCATGTAAGTGAAACGCACAGAAC
The DNA here is from genome assembly GCA_029216955.1 of Iris pallida. Classification (NCBI taxonomy): domain Eukaryota; kingdom Viridiplantae; phylum Streptophyta; class Magnoliopsida; order Asparagales; family Iridaceae; genus Iris; species Iris pallida. Next base: position 16,557 of record JANAVB010020481.1, read on the forward strand.
ATGTAGTACCCGATGCTCCCTAAGGATAACATCTCAAGAAGGGATCTATATAGTACCAATCTATGTGACCAATGTGACAGTACAAGTAAAGTAATCTACTGCAGGAAATAGTTCTAAGCAGGGTATGAAATGATCAGAGAATGTACTCGCCTGATATCTGAGTGTCCAATATGAAAGTACTGTCCGAGGAGTGGTGTCTGGCTCCTAATCAGAACAGCACAAGTCACAACAAGTCTAAAATAGTAAAATGAAGTTCTACTATGCATTCTACATGAGTCTAGGTCAATCTAGGCCAAAGTCAACTCTTGGTCAACTCTGGTCAACCCTAGAAGTCAAACTTGGTCAACTATCGTCAAACTAGGTCTAACAAGCCTAAACTAGGTCAATCTAGTCTATACTAGTTTGCGAAGGGTGTCTATTCAGACACTTGAGGATCCAACACTTAAGGAACGCTATCAGACTAACGCTTAGGCTATGCACAGAAGATTTATTAGATTTTTGCGGATTAGTGCGAACGACTTAGTACGTCGAGGCGACGTGAGCGATTACACTAGATATTCGTCGAACGAATTTGAAGGATGTCTTAGCGCATGATGCAAATGTGATTGTGGATTAAATAGGATGGCTTGAACCCGAGTGGTGTATGTGATAAGTTCGGAGAAGAATAAGAATGAATATCAACGACTAGATCGTATGGCTCGAATTCGAGTGGTGTATGGATGTTCTTGGAAAATCATTCGAGCAAAAATTGAGGATTACGAAACACAACGAGTACGTCGGCGAGGCGATGCGATCGCGCAAAGCCTTAGAACGCGTCACGCTTAGTTGGTCGTGACTTCGAATGTCCCGAACGAGATGTCGTTCGGACAACTTGTCAATGGGCAACGCAAGTTAGAAAACGATTCGGAATGATGAATGAAGATGAATGGTCTTGATCAAGGAAACTTAGAGGATCGCGCGTACGATTTTGGATTGATTCAATTGAATTGTAACTTGAGTTTGAACAACGATCTTGAAACTAACTTGAGTGATAGCAGTTGAACTTGATCTTGAATATTAAATGAAATTGTGGAATATCCAACTCGGACAACAGCATCAACGTACGACTCGAAATCGGTTGCAAAGGAAGATCGTCAGGTTACGCATATCGTCGATGGTATTGAGGCGTATCAAAGATCGATATGCGATAACTCGGGGGTACTCTGACTCGGCGAATGACGATCGTGCAAATGTTATTGTCCCTTTGGATGCTATACTTGGGATGTTAAAAATGTGTCGAGGAAAAGATAGATTTAGCTCGAGGATTTTCTAGTTGAACGTATGACGGTCAGACTGTCGAATTGATTTGGCTTAGATGAAAATGAGAATGCTTGGATTTGCTTCGTTGAAAACCACAACATTAACGTTCTTGTCTTATGCGAGCGCAACTCCAGCCTCGCACATACGTCGTGCCGGATTAGGACGATCACTCCGCGTGAGCACTGATATGGTGATTCATACAGCGGGAGTGATTGAACTTGGATGGTGTGGCAATTTGATTGCTTCGACTTGTGGTTTGATGCGAAGGTAAACTCGAGAATGAATCAGTGTGTTTGATGATTGAACTTGAGGATTGAGTAGGTCCAATCCGCGTATCGAGAATGAGTTAGTATAAACTCAAACAAGAGTTACGCCCCGATAAGAATGATCATTCCGCGGAAGCGTTGCATGGTGATTCATGAACTACCGTGGATGATTGGACTTGCGTGAGATTGGGACGCAATGTATTGTCGAGCTGGATGACCTCATGATTGAATACATGAATTGGTTAGAATGGATTTGTGAAGTATGTCGATTGGGTGATTTGAATGGATTCGAATATGCGCAACGAATACATTGATACGAATAGGTGATCGTGCTCGATGTTTAGAAATTTGAGTGAAACGAACTTGGGTAGAAACTCCCGTACAAGCGAACAAATGGTTTGACCATAGGATTTAGGAAGAGCGTCGTGCAACGACCTTGCATGACGAGCCACGGACCTGACGTGTAACTATGACCTTGTGAGCTGACCTAGCGGATAGGCGGACGACCCTATGCCGAGTGATTAAACCTGTGCGATTGACATTAGAGTATCGTCTGGACGAACGATAGACTTGTGGCAGCAAGACTTAGAGTAGGAAGAAAAACAGGGAGTGTGCGTGAACGACGATGAGATTGGCCCCAAACAAAGTGAATGATAGGAATGGATGATGCGTAAGTAAAGTTAGGATAACGAATTGAATCACTGATAGGAAGACGGACTCGATGATAGTGCAATACTTGGTCTTGAATCAGACGGAAATAACTTAGACTTGGTCGACCTCGCTAAGAAGAAATCATACTAATTTCGTGGACAAGAACGCTTGAGAAATGAATCGGGTTATCTCGATAACCAAGATAAACGATAGCGAGATGCACACAAGTTCGGTTTTTAAATCGAAGTTAGTAAAACGATCGGCAAATCAAAACTATCATGAGTAGCTTGTCCGACTTCGCTAATCGCTAAGCTTGGTTGAAATGTACGTATTTGGGGGACGCCTTGGATACGTGTACGATCCAAACTCAGCGATATGATGAACTCGAATGCAGCTGCAAGTGGGTGTTACGATGCGCATAAACGAAAGTGAGTTTGCCTCAGCCTACGACACTCGCATTTGACGAATTACAACGCACCTCGTGCGACCGCTTTCAGTCCCATGATACGTCAAAGTAGCAACCAAGTCGAAGAAACACTTGAATTGAATAAGTGCCATCAACTCAAAAATGAATGAAAAGTTACTCAATAAAAATCGACCAAACGTATGCGACACGGAACTTGGAAAGGTATCGAGTATAGTTCGGTGCCATAGAACGATAGAGCCGTTCGATAGGGATTGCCTAAGAAACACGACGACGCAAGTTAAGGAATGGTAGGATGACCTACACTCAGGAAGTCTCGAGGACGAGACTTATTTTGAGTGGTGTATTATGTAATGACCCGTTCCGCCCTAGCGGAACGTCGATTCAAACGGCAAGTGTAACGACTCAAATGAGCCGTCGACCCGAAGAGTTGGCATCGACCTGATGAAAAATCGATGCAGGACTTACATTGGCCCGTCAAAGATGAATCCAGACTTAGACTATCAAAGGCGCGCTCGGAGTATCGCTCGGTCGATGCGAACATCGCTAAGGTGGGTGGCTCCGATGAACCCGTCTTTGCTTAGCCTAGACACATAATAATACGGACACTATCACTGAAATCGCTAGGCGATAACACCGCGTATGCTAATAAATGACCCAACGCACCTAGCTAAGGGATTAATCCCATCTTGTATGCTTGTATAGAATATGGAAAGGAACATGGAAAATACGAGAACTCTCGCCACCGCGCTTCACGCTCGTGCTAAGGCACAAGCTTACGTTCAAGTTTCCTATGCGTTCAACAATCAAACAATGAATGGGTTACAACAATGAAACGGGAAGACTATTGACATAGCCGTTCCGAGTAGAGTTAGCAACATTGAAAGACTATGGGACCGATGGATCGCCAAGGCGACTCCCGCACGTGGATTTGCAAAATGTATGAATGAATGAATGAACAAATACGTGAATGAATGAATCAACGAATGGATGAATACGAAAATGAACCAATGAACGAATGGACAAGTGAAAGAAAGAAAAGAAAGAATGAATAAGAGATAAGAAGGAAAGAAATAGTTAGCGACAGGTGTGACGGGCACGTGCAACGGGGCTCGCTACCCGCGCTGCACGGACGCCAACCTGGTCGATAACGCATTGTAGCTAAGGGTTAGCCTATGACGATAAAATACAAAATGGTTGTGGACGGACCCGTGCACGGGTGATACGGATTCCGCGACATGATCAAAGGGAGGATCGTGGCCGGCCTAGGCAGGATCAAGTCATGGCTTACGGGCTGCCTGGGTGCGGACTCGGCCACCCGGGGGACGTAAGTGCAGGAGTATTTCAAGAGACTAACGGGGTGTGTGCCAGTCCTCACCCTACGCTAGGTGAAAAATACTACGGCTTAGATGTGTCCAAAATGGCTTGTGATGCCAGCGACCGGTGCATATAGATTTAAGTGGGCTTTGCTGGTGGCAATCCACGTGCAAGTCCTTGCATTGAAATCAAAGTAGTCTAAGTTAACTGTACAAAGCACTTTATGAGTAGACTTGAATATAACACACAAAATGATCAAGAGTACTTCGAGCAAACGAGTTAGAAAACGTGCCCACGACGTGCTAGAACCCGAGGCAAGGACACGCACTGGACATTGAATGCTTGCATAAACTACGTTAAGTTATTTCATATGAATTGTTGACTAACTTGGTTTACGTTGAACAGGGAAGGCCGGACGGTAAGTATGGGTAAGTCGTGCATGTATTTCCATGCGACACTTATTTTACGCAACACGAGATAGGCTATGAAATATGCCATAAAAATGATCCTAAGGCAAGATTAGAAAGACAATAAATAATAGACGGTGCACGAAAGTAAATAGAACGTGTTTGGTAATGATAGCATTGTGGGCGAGCTAGCCTCCCCACCAGTACATAACAATGTACTGATAACCCCATAGTCTGCTTGCAGGATACAGGAGACGCCGGCGGGTGCGGAGCTTCCATCGAACGTGTTAAGGCACGGAGCCAACTCCGGGGCCTTGGGACGTTGCAAGAAGCTGAAGCACCTTATACTGGACATAATGTATCGGAACATCGCCATGAATCATTCCATGTTGTAAGCCACTTGGCACGCCTTTTATGTTTCAGAGAGAGAGAGAGCTTGAGCGATTTGTAATATCAGCCTAGCGCCGCTTGTAAACGTCTTAAAAATCAATAAAGAGTTGAATTTGCTTCAATTGGTGTTCATTTTACTTTCTGCTGCAAATGGGGACACTCTGTGCGACTCTGTGGCCTAGTTCGAATCGGCCGTTTCTGGACATAGCCTTGCACGGGAGCAACCTAGGCCCGTGCGGCATCACGCCTTAGCGAAGACGATCGCTCCTACGGAAGCGGGGTGTGACAACACCCACTGACACGCCACGTGTTAAGTTTCAGGGGCCCACGTGGCGTGTCGAGGGATTTATTCACAGTGCATTGGTCGCCACTGTCAGTTCCAGGCCGAGTTTTCTCGACACTGATACGCACGTATAAGTCGGACACGTGGACACTAGGACACGGTGCAGGTAGACCTAGTCCTAGCCCTAGTATAGGTGTACACATGTGCACGAACACGTGGCCTAATTCGTGCTGTGTTGTGTGCACGACACAGTACACTGAAACAGTGCCTGTGTGCACTGTTTCGTGTCCTGAGCTATTTGGACACGTTTGTGTCCTTTTGTTTGGACACAAACACCCTGTATGACTCATATGCAATGTATATTTTAATTACCAACCATTAACTTTGCAAATTAATTAATTTTTGAATTACTTTTCCTATTTTCCTCCAAATTCTGAAACATGCTATTTCCCTGTATTTTCCAGTTTTTCAATCCGAACTTGAGCAGTCTTTTTGACCTGTTTAACTGATGTGAAATGTTGGTTTTAGTCTCTAATATGGTTTCCCTACATGTTATCTATCTATGGGTCAAATTTGGGTGATTTTGGTTTGGTTTTGAATGCAAATGGGGGCTTGATTGTTGTGGACTGAACTGTCATGAACTGAACAGTTGGGGTGTGTGTTGAATTGATTTCCTTTTTCCTATTTCTGAGAAAACCTGAACTGTTAATAAATGATTTTCCTTCCTTCTTCTTAACTGTCCAGAAATGGACGGCTACTCTTTCCCTCTACACACACATGACACTACCACCTAGGGTTTACTCCCGCACACACACACACAGGTTTATGTATGCTCTCATACACTATTTTATGACACACTTTAGTCCTAACACTCACACATCTCTAACACACACAGGCCTATGACACACACAACCAAATACATGTGCACTTTTGACACACACTCACTCTCTAACACTCTATCTTCCTATGTACATATTTCCTAATGTAATATATATATATATATATATATATATATATATATATATATATATATATATATATATATATGTAATGTAAGTATATATGTAATGTATACTCTAATATATGTATATATATATATAATGTAAGTTTGTGTATTATATATAAGTATTTAGTATAGATTCATGCATTGGATGAATAGGTATATTGGCATATATACTAGTATCATGTAATGTGTATATATATATTATGGTTGTGTAATATATATATATATATACATGTGTTATGTATTAGATTAGGTAAATATATCAATATGTGTAGTATTATAGATATAGGTAATGTCATGTTGTCTTGTATTATGGGTTGGCTAATAGGCATGATATAGCCTATGGCATGTGTGTGTCTGTTTGACTAGTGAGCCTAGATTGGGCTTGTATAGCTTTGATTAGACCTAGAATAGACTTGTTAGACTAGAATAGACTTGTCCGTCCGTCTGGGGGTGGTATGCAGTACTAAACTTGAGCTGAGTGCCCAAGATGGTCTGCAGACTCCTCTAGAAATGGGAAGTAAAACGGCTATCCCGATCTGAGACGATGCTGACTGGAACCCCGTGAATCCTGACTATCTGCCGCATATACATCTCCGCCAGCCTCTCTGTAGACGTACCCACCTTGAATAGCAAAAAGTGGGCCGATTTGGTCAACCTGTCAACGATGACCCAAATCGCGTCTTTCCCTCCTGGAGTACGCGGCAATCCTGAAATGAAGTCCATAGTGATATGCTCCCATTTCCACTCGAGAATGGGCAGCGGCTGCAACAATCCACCGAGCCTCTACCTCTCTGCCTTGACCTGCTGATAGACCAATCACCTAGCCACGAAGCGAGCCACCTCCCGCTTCATCCCTGACCACCAAACATGCTCCCGCAGATCTCGGTACATCTTGTTGGCACCCGGGTGTATAGAGTACTGAGATCTGTAGGCCTCCTGTATAACCTGCTCCCTGAGATCTCCGCTGGACACACATAATCTGGAACCGTGCCTCAAGGCACCATCCTCTGCAAGAGAAAACTCGTCCTCCAGCAATCCTGCTCGAACCTGCTCTTGGAGACACCGCAGAGCAACATCCTCAAACTGTGCCGACTTGATCCTCTCCACCAAGTTTGACTGAATCTGCATCCCCCATAGCTGTATCTGCACTCCGGGCACGATCACCTCAATCCCAAGGCTCTCCAAGTCTGCAAGCAAATACCGATCCATGGTCAAACACATGGCTGTCGGATACCTACTCAAGGCATCAGCAACCACGTTGGCCTTCCCTGGGTGATACTGAAGTAGGATGTCAAAGTCCTTCATCAACTCTAGCCATCTACGCTGTCTCATGTTCAACTCCTTCTGAGTGAACACATACTTTAAGCTCTTGTGATCTGTGAAGATCTCCACCCTCTTACCGTACAGATAATGCTTCCACAGCTTCAGAGCAAAAATCACTGCTGCCAGCTCCAGGTCGTAGGTAGGGTAGTTCTTCTCATGGGGACGCAATTGCCTGGAAGCATAGGCAATCACCTTCCCATGCTGCTGCAAGACGCAACCCAGCCCCTTCCCTGAAGCATCACTATAAATAGTAAAACCACCTGATCCTGAAGGCAATGTCAGAATCGGAGCTGTCGTAAGTCACTTCTTCAACTCATCAAAAGCTGCCTGACACTCCTCTGACCAAACGAACTCAGCATCCTTCCGGATCAACCGAGTCAACGGCTCTGCAACTCGGAAGAAATCCTGCACAAATCTCCGATAATATCCTGCCAGCCCCAGGAAACTCCTGATCTCTGCAACTGAAGTCGGCGCTGTCCATGCCTCAACTGCTATAATCTTCTTGGGGTCAACTGAGATACCATCTCCAGTCACCACATGCCCCAAGAAGTCCACCCGGTCCAAGAAGAACTCACACTTGGAGAGCTTCCTGTAAAGCTGCTCCTTCCTGAGAGTCTCCAGCACGATCCTCAAATGCTCCTCGTGCTCCTCCTCAGTCTTAGAATATACCAAGATATCGTCAATAAACACCACCACGAACTGATCCAGATACTGGTGGAACACCTTGTTCATAAGGTTCATAAACACTGCTGGTGCATTGGTTAGCCCAAACGGCATAACCAAAAACTCAAACTGCCCGTATCGCGTCCTAAAAGCGGTCTTGGGAATATCCTCCCTCTTCACCTTCACCTGGTGATATCCCGACCTCAGATCAATCTTGGAAAATACCCGAGCTCCGCTCAACTGGTCAAATAGATCGTCGATCCGCGGCAGTGGATATTTGTTCTTGATCGTGAGGTTGTTGAGTGCCCTATAGTCAATACACATGCGTACTGACCCATCCTTCTTCGGCACAAACAATACTGGTGCACCCCAAGGCGACGAACTCGAGCGGATGAAGCCCTTGTCCTGCAGCTCATCCACTTGCTTCTTCAGCTCCACCAGCTCGCTGTTGTTCACCTGATAGACATGCTGAGAGATGGGTTCCGCTCCTGGAACCAAGTCTATCGAGAACTCTATGTCTCTGTCTGGTGGCAATCCTGGTAACTCCTCTGGGAAAACATCCATATACTCTGCTATCAAGGGGTGTGGAATCGCCTGCTCCTCGACCGAGACTCCACAGAAGACTCCGCTGCTCTGCTCTGCCTGACGTCTGGAGTACTCGAACTCTGGCTCCCCCGGTGCTCTGAAGAGAACTCTACCCCCTCTGCAATCAATGCTGGCGTGGTGCCTGCTCAACCAATCCATGCCTAGTACTATATCGTAGTTCGACAATGGCATTACGAGCAGGCTCACCTCCAACTCACGGCCTCCCAAAACTACTCTCCGACCCTTACAAACATCACTCACGAGGATAATGCCACCCCGGTCGTGATCTTGTAAGTCCTAGGCAACGATTCAGCTATGATACCGTGTCTAATCGCAAAACATACTGATATGAAGCTATGCGAAGCACCGGAATCGAATAATACAAAAGCTGGACTGGAGTCGAGAAGGATCGAACCTGCAATCAGCTCTCCTATCGCCTCTGCATCCTCTGCTGCCATGTCGAAAGCTCACCCCTGTTGGCCTTCCCTGGCCTGCTGCTGGTGCTGGACGAACCTCTGCTGCTGCATCGGCAGGGCTGGTCCACTTTGCTGGCCTGTTGGAGCTCTGATTCTACCTCCCGGAGCTGCTCGTCCCATACGGCACTCCCTCATCTGGTGGTCTGCTGAACCACACACTAGGCACTGGCCCAGCCTCTTCCGGTACTCATTGGCGACATGCCCGGGCTTCTTGCAGTAGGCACAAGTAACACCCTGCCTCTGACCCTGCTGGTGCTGTCTCGGCTGCTGCTGCTGATGGACTGGCCTCTGCTGAATCGGCTGCGGCTGGAACTGCCTCAGCTGCTGATGCTGAAAGTGGAGCCTCTTGGCCTGGCCTCCGCTGCTGCTGCCCCCAACTGGGTCTCTTCTCCTCTTGAGCCTAAGCTCAAGATCATCCTCTGCCAACAAGGCTCCTGTCAAGATCTCCTCGAACGTGGCATCCCGGTTGCCCTTGGTCAAGGACTTGACCTCCTTGACTAGACCCTTCCGGAACCTCTGGACCTTCGCCGTCTCGCTCAAGCCCTCTACAAACCTGTCGAGGCGGTTGAACTCCCCGGCGTACTCCTCCACTGAGAGACTCCCCTGGACTAGGCTCTCGAACTGCGACTCCAAGGCTCTGAGTGCTGAATTTGGGAAGAACTTCTTCTTGAAGAAGCCCTTGAACTGCTCCCAAGTCTGCCTCGGTACCCCCACCCTGGGGTCTGACTGATACCAGGTGCGAGCAAGATCTCGCATCCGGCTAGCTGCGGCCTCGATCTGAAGATCTGCTGGTATCCTGGCCAAGCGGAAGATCTCCTCTATATGCTCGATCCACTCATCGGCATATAGGATCCCCTCTGTCCCTAGAAAGTCTCTGGGGCTCATCTTCTGAAACTGTTCGATCCCCGGTGTCCTCGGCTGCTGAACCACCGGTCGAGCTGCGACCGTCGTAAGGGCCAGCTCTATGTCCCTGTCCTGTCGAGCCTGCTGCCGGTCCATGAACAGCTGGAAGTACGCGAACATCTGTGCCGTATCCACGTATCCTGTAGGCGATGGCTGCTGGAAGGGATCCTCTGGAATGACCGGGTCCTGCCTCCGAGTCGGTGGATGCATACCCCCTGCTGCGGCTGCCGAGGTCTCAGTACGAGCAGAGGTGGCAGGAGCTGCAGTCCCCTGGCCTCGCTGTACTGGCTGAGAGGTAGCAGTCCCCTCTATAGCATCCTCATGAATGGCACGCTGCGATCGAGTCTCTACCATCCTGAAGATAGACAAACAAGAGTATCAATTTCTGAGAAAGAAACGAAATAACAAAGGCGGACAGTTAAAATTCAAAGGATCAGCTGACAATATGGATTTAGATGGCAACAAAAGAATTTTTCCTAAAGTGATTGAGTACCTTAAAAATTATTGTCCTATATCCTACTGCAGGCTGTAGTGATACTCTAATTCGAATACCACTACACTTCTAATCTTGACCTGCGTGGGCCACCACTAAAAACGTGTCACGACTCGCACCCTAGAGTAAGGGCACGAGACATGGGTACGTCCAGCCTACGCCGCAGTGTCGGCAGTAGAACGCTGTCCTAGGTCAACATACATCTAACAATATATACATCTAAACAATTTATACTCCCCGAATGGGGGTGACATAGCAGTAATAAACTCAATCACAACTAAGGAAGAGATAGCACGATATGAAATAGAACTCAAGGAAACAAATAGATGAAAAGTAGTCTAAGATAATCCCAGCAAATATCCAGAAGTACATGGTCTCAGATACAGAAAGAAAGAATATATACAACTCAGAACTCAGAATAAAGTCTAGCTAAACATGTCTCAAGACTGCATAAAGTAAGATAAGCCTAATTAATCTAGTCTAGGCAATGGGGGTGATATCCTCAGCTAGAGCTGGGTCCTCCTGAGGGTCCAGCTCGCAAGTGTCATCTAAGGCTGCCCCGTAGTAAGTATCCAGGCAGGCCTCCTCCTCGTCCTCTATAATATTTTCAACAGGTTCAGTCAGGACAGGAGTGAGTACAGTACATCTCAACAGTTCATAGCAGGTTAGAAGATATAATCATGCAGTAAAGTAAGATACAAGTACTGAAAGAAGTGCAGTATGTAAATAGAGAGAGAAAGCTGTAATAGAAATATCTACTATAAATAGAGAACTAACATGTGGCTAGTGAGTCAGAGTACAACATGGACATGTAAATGGCATGGGATGATTCTGATGCTACACTATGGAATGATTCTGATGCTACACTACTGGTGTATTATTCACATGTCCACTTCTACTCCCCCGTACCCCCAATCAATACACAAGGATCCAACCAGGTTATGTTATGATTCTATGCACAGGCCCCCGAAGGGTGGTACATAGATGTCCCATAAATGGGGATTCTAGGAGACCCAATAAATGGGATAAGGATTCCAGGAAGACTCTGTGATCATAAGAGTATATGTCACAAGTGATCGAAGAACCAATAAAGCATAGTGATACGCCATGTAAGTGAAACGCATAGAACATGTAGTACCCGATGCTCCCTAAGGATAACATCTCAAGAAGGGATCCATATAGTACCAATCCGTGTGACCAACGTGACAGTACAAGTAAAGTAATCTACTGCAGGAAATAGTTCTAAGCAGGGTATAAAATGATCAGAGAATGTACTCGCCTGGTATCTGAGTGTCCAATATGAAAGTACTGTCCGAGGAGTGGTGTCTGGCTCCTAATCAGAACAGCACAAGTCACAACAAGTCCAAAATGGTAAAATGAAGTTCTACTATGCATTCTACATGAGTCTAGGTCAATCTAGGCCAAAGTCAACTCTTGGTCAACTCTGGTCAACCCTTGAAGTCAAATTTGGTCAACTATCGTCAAACTAGGTCTAACAAGTCTAAACTAGGTCAATCTAGTCTATACTAGTCTAACAAGTCTATTCTAAGTCTAATCAAAGCTATACAAGCCCAATCTAGGCTCACTAGTCAAACAGACACACACAGGCCATAGGCTATATCATGCCTATTAGCCAACCCATAATACAAGACAACATGACATTACCTATATCTATAATACTACACATATTGATATATTTACCTAATCTAATACATAACACATGTATATATATATTACACAACCATAATATATATATACACATTACATGATACTAGTATATATGCCAATATACCTATTCATCCAATTCATGAATCTATACTAAATACTTATATATAATACACAAACTTACATTATATATATATACATATATTAGAGTATACATTACATATATACTTACATTACATATATATATATATATATATATTACATTAGGAAATATGTACATAGGAAGATAGAGTGTTAGAGAGTGAGTGTGTGTCAAAAGTGCACATGTATTTGGTTGTGTGTGTCATAGGCATGTGTGTGTTAGAGATGTGTGAGTGTTAGGACTAAAGTGTGTCATAAAACAGTGTGTGAGAGCATACATAAACCTGTGTGTGTGTGGGAGTAAACCCTAGGTGATAGTGTCATGTGTGTGTAGAGGGAAAGAGTAGCAGTCCATTTCTGGACAGTTAAGAAGAAGGAAGGAAAATCATTCATTAAAAGTTCAGGTTTTCTCAGAAATAGGAAAAAGGAAATCAATTCAGCACATACCCCAACTGTTCAGTCCATGACAGTTCAGTCCACAACAATCAAGCCCCCATTTGCATTCAAAACAAAACCAAAATCACCCAAATTTGACCCATAGATAGATAACTTGTAGGGGAACCATATTAGAGACTAAAACCAACATTTCACATCAGTTAAACAGGTCAAAAAGACTGCTCAAGTTCGGATTGAAAAATTAGAAAATACAGGGAAATAGCATGTTTCAGAATTTGGGGGAAAAATAGGAAAAGTAATTCGAAAATTAATTAATTTACAAAGTTAATGGTTGGTAATTAAAATATACATTGCATATGAGTCATACAGGGTGTTTGTGTCCAAACAAAAGGGCACAAACGTGTCCAAATAGCTCAGGACACGAAACAGTGCACACAGGCACTGTTTCAGTGCACTGTGTCGTGCACGTGTGCACGCGTGTCGTGCACACGACACAGCACGAATTAGGCCACGTGCTCGTGCACACATGTACACCTATACTAGGGCTAGGACTAGGTCTACCTGTACCGTGTCCTAGTGTCCACGTGTCCGACTTATACGTGCGTATCAGAGTCGAGAAAACTCGGCCTGGAACTGACAGTGGCGACCAGTGCACTGTGAATAAATCCCTCGACACGCCACGTGGGCCCCCAAAACTTGACACGTGGCGTGTCAGTGGGTGCCCCGAGACTCCCCCAAAGTCTCGTGTCAAGACTCGCCGTGTCGTGTCCGGCACAACCCCCGAACAGCAGGGCATGCTGTCCCGAGCGCGCGCGAGCATGTCCCCGTGTCCAAAATCACACGACACGTGCCCGAATCCATCCCAGTGCACAAGAATCGTGTAAGCGACACTGAATAGTAAATTTTCATTCAAAAACATTTTGAAAATAATACAAAAAGTCCCACTGTGGCATTTCCACAAACACAAAAAGATAGGCACTGATACGTGACCAGTTTGGACACGAAAGGACACAAAATCATATGGTTTCCTATTCCTACTGTTAGGTTAGGTCTAGGGCTCCCTAATGATGCAAAAATCTCAGGATTCCATGGTGAGAATAGGAAGTTACCTCAATGTATTAAAACCCCCAAAAAACTCTAAAGAGAGATGCTCCTCTTGATGGTGAAACTCCTCCAAATTGATTTGAATCTGAGAATAAATTGTAATAACAGCAAGAATACTCAAATTAAAACCTATTGCAATTTGTTTGGAGGAAAAAGGATCAAAAATAGATTTTCTATGGGTTTTTGAACATGGAGACTCACCTCTTTCTTCTCTTGAAATAAATTCCTAAAGAAGAGGCTAGCCCTAGATTTTAGGAGAGATTATATAGTGGGGGAATCCCTAGGTGGGTTAAGTTGGCTGGACAAAATTGTTAGGGTTAGGGTTTGGACACTTGACTAATGGGCTTTGGGCTTAGCCATGAATCAATGACTTAAAAATCACAAGTCATGACTTGTGGTCAAAGTCCTTCCATTCAACTCTCAATATTCCTAATTGGTTTCCCTAACTAGAGTATGGTTAACTTAACTTAACCTAGGATCTCATATCTAGTCAAGTCCAACTTAACTAGGGTTAGGTCCCAAAGTCAAAGCTAGTCAAAGTCAACCTAGTCAACCCATATTCAAACAATTCCAAAATAATTTCTAAAAATTCCCATAAATTCAAATAAATTCTAATAAATTTAAATTACCCCAAAAATGTCAAAAATACCCTCACACTAAAAATGTGGTAGTGACAAACATCCCATAAGACTACGCTACCCACCATGTTTACCACGTCCACATTACCTCTGAGTAAACATCCCGTACAGACAACCCTTGTGTTGTCGTACATTGATCGCAGAACTTTCACGTCTACATTACCTCTGAGTAGTTCCGCGTATCCTCCAGGATCATTCCTACCACGTCCATAACACCTCTGAGTAGGAAGATTCCACCACTTGAATCCCATATTTGCCATGTCCACATCACCTCTGAACAAACATGAAGGTTCTCTCAAACTTATTATCTGTACCTAAAAACCAAGGTGCGCAAAAGATAATAGGTCCACACAAATCATCAAGTTCATGACAGCAAAAATAAACACACCACAAAAAACTTTATATTCTTTATTTTTAAATAGAGAGTAAAAGTTTACATCCCCAGCAAGAGTTGCAAAAATACAAAAAAGAAGAGACTACAATCCTTAAACATCCCCAGGGTTGGCTGAAAGCTCCTCAATCCGACGCCTCAAGTCCGTCGTTCGAGTCTTCACAGTCGCCAGGCCTCGACGTTCAGCTTCTTGACGCATCGCTTCAATAGCCTCAGGAGAAGTATCGTTCTCATGCTTCGCATCCAGCTGCTGCCGCTGCTGAGCTAGGGTAAGGGCCCAGTGAGTGAAAGCTGCTTTCTCCTTCTTGAATGCGACGTGTTCAGCCTGGACACGTTCGGCGTCTAATAGGATTCGGGCCCGCTGGTCCTCAAGGCGGCGGATCTGGGCGTCAATCTCCGTGATATTAGCGTCCAACGCAGCTCGCGCCTCCACTGTCTCCCGCGTAGAGTGAGACAACCGCTCCACTGCAGCTTCAGTCTCAGCCACTTCACGTTTCCAGACACTCTCAGTGGCCTGGTAAGAAGACTCAATCTCGACGATCAGCTTCTCCTTCTCCACATCTATCAGGACGAAGAGGTCATTTCGCTAGATACACTGTAATTCAGAAAGTCGCTGGTCCAACTCAGCCACCGAGGTTTCCAGAATGACGGCCATATGATCGTGGCCCTGGTGAAGACGTATTAGGTTGATATGAGGCAGTGCCAAAGTTCTTGCCGTCGCAAAGCTCCCGTTGGCGTCCATCACTGCCGATACCCCCTCTGTAGCATTTTATACACTGCCTCGACGATGAATTTCACATATTCATCTGCATCCGCCAGCACCTGCGGTGTCATGGCAGGAGTCGGAGGAGCTGCTCTAGTTAGCGGACAGGAAGAAGACCCGCCGACCTCAACTTGCGAGGCTGGAACCTCGGCATCAACATGCTCTTCATCAACAGGGGCTTGACTACTAGCCCGAGGAGCCACAGGAACAGAAGAAGCCGAGACAGGCGTCGAGATAGTACCCCAAGTGGAAGGAGCAACAGAGGGTTCCATCAAACCCTTACCCTTCCCAAACTCGGAAGAACCACCGACGTCAGTGGCCACCTCTTCAGCCCCCAACATCCTATCAGCAGCCAGTACCTCCCCTGGCAGAACGGAAAGATCAACACTTGTCTCCTGACCCGCCCCAGGAGTCAGGACCGGCAGACGAGTCTCAGCCTCTTCATCAAATCCCTCTACAGGGACAGGATCTGTCGCTACCTCCTGATCGGTAGCCACCTCAGCTTCTACTGCTGAATCTGGGGTAGGGCTCGGCAATGATGCAGCCGACCTCCCCTCATCATAACAAGGTGGGGAATCAACCCTCTCCTCTGTTCCAACCATATCTGTTGCCCCCGCAACAGACTCTTGCAACTCTGGAGCAACGTCATCTGAAGACGACGAACTCTACCCTACTTCATCACCAGGAAGCCCTGTGTCTGCTGGGCCCTCGGTATACAAGGCCCCCGCTGCGGCCTTCATTATCTCGAAAGCTGCTGCATCCTCAGCTTTCCTTCTGACATAATCATCCGGGTTCTCCTCCATAGGAGACATCATAATCGGCGAGATGCGCACTTCAGACGAGCCCGCCATCTCCTTTGACCTGCTTCCACCAGATTTTGGAGTACGGGGCCTCCTTTTTAGCGGCTCCTACAAAAAGGAAACATGGGTTACATGGAATGTTGAACCTAAACCAGATTATGTGGGACATCCTTACCTCTGCAGATGTCGAGTTCGACGACACAGTCGGTGACGATGTCTTCTTCTGCCTCTTTGACGCAGAAGAGCCAACCTCTGTACCCGTACGTCGTTTCGGTTGATCAACCGAAGGTTCGGCCTGAACCCCTGGGGATGCGGCAGGGGCACCTTGATGACCCACCTCTGGCGGACGGTACGATCGAGCCCTAGCCGATACATGCCCGGTCACCGCTACGAGGTGCCTGCAACAAGACTTGTCTCCCTATCATACCCGGGAGGCGCGGCAGCCATAACACAGTAAAACTTGGCGGCCGAGTAAAGAATGGGCGACCGCGGATTCTGGACAGGCAGCGTAAAACGAGCTCCGGTACACCCAGCATTGTAGTAATGCCAAGCTCGTGCACCATCCAACAAACTTCCAGCATACCCCAGGGTGATACTGGGATTATCCAACATCAGCTGTGCATAACCAAATTGCCGTGCAAAGCGGCTCGGTAAATACGATTCCAGATAGCACTGATTCCTGTTCCGGTATACCAGATGGGATGGTCGAATACTTTGCAACTAGCGGAATCCCCATGGAGGCAGAGTGGTGGCGTCTTCGCCCGAATCCATCAAGTCCTTATCGGCCTCAAAACCCGAGAAGACAGGTCCTACTTTAGTGATCTCCCACCCCTGAAGGCGGGATAAAACCTTCCTGCAAACAGGGACGCCAGAATGCAACCAGCTCCTCTGGCGGAAACGACGAAGGAATGCATCTCCGGTCCTATGGTCTTCTTCCGAACCCGGACTCATTACATTTGGATGGTGTAAAATCAACCACCCTATTAGATAGTGAAATGGCAGTTCGGCACGTGGAAAGTTGTCATTTCTACCGCGATCATGGACCACGTTTCCCGCAAACTCCCGTAAACCTCGTAGCAGGTTACACACCATCGCGGGGAGAAGAGCCAAACGTCGGCCGAAAACCAACTTCACTGCTGGCAGGATTAAGTTCCGGGTTACCCTCTCTACGGAGCCTGACCCGCCCGAGAAAATGTAATCTCGAAGCCAAACCATCAGATATGCAGCTAATACTGCTTTCGACGACATTCGATGAGTTAGGTGCCAGAAACAGCTGTAGGAGCGTTCATCCGATTGCTGGTCCTCGTTCTCCCGGGGATTCTTCTCACCTAACCTGCTCATTTCGGAAAGGACTTCGCTGCTGGAAAGCGCTGGCGGAGTGGTAAATAGAGAGGGATCCTCCTTGTCTTGATTGAAGACGTAATCCCTCCAGGCGGTCACATGAGGCTGCGATCCGCTCTTATCCCTCTTCTGCATGTAGTAATGATGACTCGCCACTTCCTTGAAGACGGCCATCATTTCTTCAGCTTTGTCCCCCAGGACTTGGAACTCCTCGTTCGTCGGGAAGTACTCCTCATAGGGTTCTGATTTCCAAGGGAGCTTTGATACCTCGTGCATTTCAGAAAGTGCAAGGCCTAACTCCCCCACCGGAGTGAAGAAGGTCCCGGTATGGGTATCAAACATCTCCAGAAGTGCGAGGAACATATGCCGGTTGATGTCAACACCTGCCTGAGTAGCACGGATCGCGGCAGTCAGCCCCATCTCTTGGAGTTCGGTTTGAAACCGTAACAACATCCAGAGTGTCAGCTTGTCCCATTTGGCAACATAATGACACCAACCCTCTACCCGAAATTTACCTTTCGGGTATGATCGCTCCATCAAAAGCATGCGATTGGCAAAAGTCGAAGCGCCAAAGGCAAATGTATTGGCGGGAACATCACTATAAATGCTCCCAGGGCGTAGAGTCCGCCAGTTGAAAGAAGGCCCAGCCCGCACGGCGGTCAAAGTATCCCTTTGATCTGAGGTAGAGTCGATCTTTAGGATGCCTGCCACCGCTCCCCCCTGAGATGGGGTTAGATCCCAAGACATCCTCCTTTTGGAAGCAAGACGACAGAAAGCCGTCAGAGACCATTGGCGTTCGAGCTGCTTAACGGTCATGTGCACTCCCCTTGCTGTAAAGAACCAGTCTTCCTTGACCTTCAACACCTTTGCTTCAGTAGAGGTAAGGCGGTCCCCAAACAGGAACTCAGGCTTCAAGAAGGTCACTTTATCAGATGTGGCAGACTTCAAAACACCATGCTCCATCATCCATTTGAGGAACCTATACGATTGCTCCCAGATTTAAGTCATTCTCTCGGAAGGCTGATCTAGCATGATAGCAGTTCGAGCAGGATTTATCACCTCCTCATCATAATCTACTCCCATCTGGCAGAGGGCAGCATCCAGAAGCACCTCGTTCAGGAGTGGGACAGTCATCGACACTGGTGTTCAAATAAAGAAGGCAAAGATTCAGCACAAACCAAAAAAATCTCTAAGCCACATTTCTCACCAAAGAGCACATCAAGCCCATGTGCGTCAGCAGTAGAGCTTCGACGCATCTTCAGGACTTAAACCCATGCGCGTCAGCAGTAGAGCTTCGGCGCATCTTCAGGGCTTAAACCCGTGCGCGTCAACAGTAGAGCCTCGGCGCATCTTCAGGGCTTAAACCCATGCGCATCAGCAGTAGAGCCTCGGCACATCTTCAGGGTTTAAACCCATGCTCGTCGGCGAACATCAGCACATCATCAAGACTCAAAGTCCATGCTCTTCGACGTATGTATAATACAAGAACGGGATGATAAAACTCACCAACCACCGATGGTCGAACTTTAATAGGTGGACGGGGAACATCAGCCACAACAGCCTCTACGGGTTTTTTTCCTTTGCCTCGTCCCTTGCCAGCACCGCCACGAGGAGTCTTGGGAGCCATTGCTTGAGAGAAAAAAGTTAGGGTTTTGAGGAAAAGCAAAGAGAAGAAGAACTCTCTCTCTCTCCATCTCACGCCTATTTATAGGCTTGGTCGTACGCGTGAACCGATGAAGTTTGACCTCAGCCGTCGTCTCGGGTTCTGTAAAGAGATAACCGTAAATAAAACCAAAAAGATCATCATTAATCTTTTTTGGTTATCGAGGCGTTATCATTTGCATTAACTGAGCGGAACATGCGCCCCATCACTGATGCACGGAGTATCTATGCGCCCCGACAGTCATGCGCCTCTACCACCATGCTTTTTATTCAAAGTATTCCAAAACTTATCCAAAAGTTTTGAAAACTTTGAAGGGGGTCTTGTAGAAGCATGGAATTTCAGAACCAGAAAGCCCATGCGCCAGGCTACATGCGCCAGAGCTTGGACAAAGTACTTCACAAACAGCAAAAATAAGCATTGAAAGAAGACTTTTTATTACATATAAAAGTCTATTACATGTCTAAAAAAAGATTGTACAAAGGAGAATTTCTACAAAGAAAAGATCCTAAGTCTACAGCCAGCAGCCATCATGCACCCTCAAATAGGTGCAGCAATCACCACGCGCCCTCAGCAGGACGCATCCTTTTCAGCAACTCAGTTATGCATATCCTTTTCAGCAGCTCAGTTATGTGCATCCCAGTTATGTGCATCCCTTCAGCAGCCCAGTTATGTACCGCTCTTCCAGCCAGGCTCACCGTCGTCGAAATGCTTCGACTAATGAAGCATTTATTGAGCAGAACGAGGGTGGCAATCAACCCTCTAGCCGAGGAAGAGAAGAGCACCGCAAGCCAACCTGTGGCCAGGGGAGGCTTCGAAAGAGCCTCCAAAGGCCAAGGAAGATCGTAATCGAAACTGCGGCTAAAGGAGCAGCTTTCAACACAACCAGAGTAGGCAACGTCCACTTTGAAGAAAGAAAGAGCCCCCAAAGCCGCAGCACCGCCATTCCGATCTGCGGCTCTTCCTGCACAACGAAGACGAGGCTCAAGCATCCCTATCTTTGGATGCAACAGGCACCTTCCGCCTGCCTCAGAAGCCCTCGACTCCGACTTTTGGATGTAACAGTCACCTTCAAGTGCATCAATGAAGACATTGCGTCGCATCTTCACCCTCGGGAGCATCTCATCAACATAATGCATCCGAGTAAACGAATTCATGTCGAAAGAATGTGAGAGAACGAGAAGCAAACTCTCTCCATGCCACTATTTATAGGCCGGGCAAATCAAACCCATGCGCCAAGTGGATGGCTCTCCGAATTCCGTGTAATAAATTTACATTAAATAGATGAACCGGACGCTTCGAATTCAGCTAAGTCAAAACAGCTATTTAAAGCACTCGAAGATCGTAACAGTCGTATCATTAAAGAACGTGTCACGAAGCAGATGCGCCGGCCAGACCGTGCATCACACAGACACGCCCTTCAGCACCAAGCGCATCACAGGGGATACGACCCCATGCGTCCCCATACGCCTAGTGGAACGCCAACCGACGTGCCCACTCAGCTGTCCATCGAATGTCACAAACATTAAATGCTGAACTGACAGAGTTGGCAGCACGCCTCCCGAAGTCTGAACAGTTCAGAAGACGAAGCGTCGCCAACGTCAGCATCATCATTACTTTCCTCCGACGGCTACTGCTACGTGGCCGCCCGACCATCTCGCATGCGCCTCCGCAGCCATATGTCCAAATCCGTATGCGCCTCAAAAGCCATGCACTACAGACTTTTCACTGATCCCTAAAGACAGAAGGAAAGTCACCATTAAAGCCTCGCATGCACCTCAAAAGCCATGCGCCCAGAATGGTTCGTGACTCCTAAAGGTTACGAACCAAAGTCTCCTCATGCGCCCAATCCTAGGTGCATCCTATCAGATCATTCCCCACCAAATCAGAGATCTTCAAGCCATAGGTCGATGACACGTGTCCCTTGACTCGACTCACCCAAGATCTCAGCAACAGAAAGATCTTCTTTTCTGCTACGTACCGGTTCATAACAGCAACATGAAGAAGTCAACCCCTCGATCAGGGCGCATCGTTCATGCGCCTCCATCAGCAATCAACACGTGGCATCTCCACGACCAGTCGCATCTTACATATGCGTGCATGAGCAGCCAGCCTGCAGACTATATAAAGAGAGGGACCATTTCCTTCTTCCACACCTACCTACACACGCACAGAACATACAACGAACGAACATACCACCAGAGAGGCAGATACAGACACTCAACGTCTTCCTTCTCAGCAAGCTCCAGCACCCAGAGCAATCCAAGTCTTCAGAAAACCGATAACCATCGTCAAATCGTCAACGGAGTCAACGCATTACTACTCACTCCATCGGTACAAGGGACCCAGATAAACAAAAGTGTACTCCTAGGACTACATCTAAGTCCTATATTGTAACACTGTTCTGTTTGTATTGAAATTTGCAATAAAAGAATTTTAATGGCAAACAATTATCAACCCTGTCCTTAGTGTTTTTGATTCCATAAGTTGATAGTTTTCCAGATGTTGATGGTTTGCTTGCAGCTGCTGCCCGTTTTCAAACATTCGAGTGAAGGTTAGTTTTCTCATGGGGCCTTTGTTTTTAATATAAACATCCCCTGCTAAGCTTGGGATAGAATGTTTATTAGCCATCGAGCATACAAATCCTCCGAAAGGGAGAGCTGTCCTTGCAGTTTGTTTTCCCACGAGATGCATCATTCTACTGAACATGTAGGAACCTATATCCATCCTTTTTTCTTCCCCATATAATAAAGAAATTTTACTCTCTCGGGATGGATGGAAAACTCATGTCCAGTAGGATTGAGTGTTTGAGATACGTAGGCATGCAACAATTTTTACAAAGTTTTTAATTGATCTTTGTATACATTTTGAGGGGTCTTGGCACCCATCGAAATACCTGTAATCTCATAAATTGCATCCGTCGTGGAAACATTATCAATATCTTTCATATCAAACTCAGGAACTGGATCAAATCCATAAAATTCGTTGATGACAACAGTATTTACCCTAATCAGTTTCCCTCTCAGAAATACCAGTGGTTGATCCTCTTCTTTTTCTTTAATTTCAGCCGAAAGATTTGAGTAAAATTCTCTTACTATTGTTTGGAAGATTTTCTCAAGACAGGATTTGTTCAGTTTCTCCAATTGATAGAATTTTAATATATCCAGGAAAGCTTCGTCTTCGATATCATCCATCTTAATTGATCTTTCAGGCATAACAGCCTTTTTCTTGAAATATTTAATGTAAATCTTCTTAGTTTTAGAGTCTTTAAATTTTTTTTACCTCCTCTCCAGCCTGGGACTTATTTGATGATTGCTCTTCCTCTTCATTTTCCTCTTCTGATGAGGATTCAAAATCTACAGAGTACGCTGATGACTCTGTATCCGTTGCCACCTTAGCCTTCGCTTGAGTACGCCTTCGATCTTCATAAGTTGAGTCTTCCGACGACTCTGTATCGAAGATAGATTTTCTGGTCTTTGTCGAGCAATGAGTGTTTTTAGCCTTTTTTGCACGTGGCTTGGCTGC
Organism: Iris pallida; assembly: GCA_029216955.1. Taxonomy (NCBI): domain Eukaryota; kingdom Viridiplantae; phylum Streptophyta; class Magnoliopsida; order Asparagales; family Iridaceae; genus Iris; species Iris pallida. The sequence continues at coordinate 39,467 of JANAVB010020481.1, forward strand.
CGCCTCCGTTTTCATCGTCGCTGCCGCCGCTGCTGCTTCTGCCGCTGCCCTTTCGGCCTCTGCCCTAGCGACCATAATCTTGGTTTTTGCCGCCCTTACAAGTTCTGCCCTTCGGGCCTGTATCGCATCCCTTTGTGGATTCTTCCCCTTCGGCGACGGTCGTTGTTTCTTCGGCAGCATTTTGATTAGAAGAGGGTTTGGGAGAGGGTTTGGGAGAAGGAAGAGGGTTTGAGAGAAGAAGAGGGAAAATTCGACCGTCTTATATGACCTTGGGAAGTGGAAAAAATAAGAATAGTTTTGAGTCTTAAATTAAATTTATTACTATTATTACTAGTATAAGACGGTCGAATTTATTACTATTAAATTTAAAAAACTACTTTCCAAAATTAAATTTATTTTTATTATTACTAGTATATATCCATATGAAATCACTACATAAACCTTTGGGATTTTGAGACCCTAATTTTAAAAACAACTTTTCAAAATTAAATTTATTACTATTATTACTAGTATATATCCACGTGTTCCGTATAAATTATTGAAAAATTTGGCAGAAAAAACGTGGTGGAAACATATTTATTTAAAATAATTTGACAACATATTTAAGAATGTGAAGTTTAATCTCAATATTTCCATTTTTCGAATATTTGATTAAATTTTTGAAAATAAGAAGACTATGTACTTGAAAATTGTAAAATTGAAACACTCAAAGTTGTCCTCTACTCCCTCCGTCCCAAAAATATAGTCTCACTTTCCTTTTTGGTTTGTCCCATATTATAGCCCATTTCTTTTTATATAATGGATGTTTGTGGAGTAATTTACAATTTTAGCCTTATTTAAACTGCAATTATATCAAAATAAACTCTACAATTCTCTATGCATTTAAGGGTTGCATTTTGAAAATATACTTGAGCTTTAATGATGGATACTGAAAAGACACTTTAGTTTATATAATTTGCCAAAATATTGCCTCCAAAGTTTAATTTACATAGTAGAATGTGATGGCATTAAATAAACCCAATTAGAGATTTAGTGGCATTCATTAACCCAATTAGAGATCACAATAAGTACAAAACGTTCATGCAAAATTTAAAACTTCTATGAGGGGCAAATTGGAGAGATTTTGTTTTGTTGGATATATTAATTGGATTTTCTTAATCCTGGTGAAAATAGAAATATGACTATATTTTTGGGACGGAGGGAGTATTTTACTTTGTAATTATATTTAAGATGGATTTGACGACAAGATTGACGCTGGCAGCATAATCAATTCTATGACGTAACAAGTCATTGATGGGGATATCGTCGCTGATATATGGATTTGACGTAACAAGATTTGTTAATTATAAAGAGCAATGCTATAGTTAGCAAATGGGTGTAAGTTGTAAGAAGGTTGTAAAAGTTTGATTGTAGCCGAAACCAAATTGAGTTAACAAAATATTATATTTCACTAAATCCCAGCTTTGTCGCCGGAACACTCTCCGGAGAAGTATACAAGAGGAGGACAAAAAACTGTAAAAAACGAAAAAAAATGTCTAGCCCTCACTGGCCTAGCGGAGGATCTTCGCAAAGTCCTGCAGGGTGCGCACACCCGCCCTATGGCACAGGCGGCGAAACGCTTCCCTCTTCTCCAGAGAATCCCGTTCCTCCGGAGTGATCGGCAACATGTCAAAGTTCGGCGCCGGATGAAGAGGTCGAGCGATGACCTCCAGTGACAACCTGCAGGAGGTCAGGAAGTCCGCAGCCGCTGCCAGCCGGTCATGGGCCGGAGGCAGCGCAGAGGGGTGCTCCATGCGGAGAGGCTCGGCGACGACTGGAAGAAAACTCTGGCAATGGTTCCCAACCAGATGATCTTTTGGAGCCATGTTAAATGTGCAACCTACTCAGATGAATGGGGACCCCTATGTATATATATACACGTTCCTAACCGACTCTTCTTATTTCTTATTGGAAGTTGGGGATATTCAATTTTTTTCCTTATTGGAAGTTGGGGATATAATGCTAAAGTTACAACCAAATGCTTACAACACTCTTACAACCTTCACCCATTGCTGACATGTGGGCCATGGCCCACATGTCAGCAATGGGTGAAGGTTGGAAGAGTGTTGTAAGCATTTGGTAGTAGACTTAGCATTATTGATGTCTTATTCCAGGCTTAGTTTGTTGTGCTGTTTGGCTTTTACATGGAAGGCCTAGGTTCGAGTCTGGTGTTTGTGTTCTGTAGAATTTTTCTATTGTTAAAATTTTTTGGGTGCTATTATATGCTTTTAACTTAGTATGGAACAATTTTTGGGACTGTTAATGGCCATTCTCCGTTCCTCTAACACGGAGAATGGTACATTTAGGACGGAGAATTGTACATTTAGGACGGCGAATGGTACATTTAGGACGGAGAATGGTAAATGTAGGACGGAGAATGATACATGTAGGACGAAGAATGGTCCATATAGGACGGAGAATGGTACATTTAGGACGGAGGTAGGACGGAGAATGATACATGTAGGATGGAGAATGGTACATATAAGACGGAGAATGGTACATTTAGGACTGTTCTGTAGGGTTGTGAATTTTAAATAGTTTGGCTGTTTAGTTTTATTTTGAATCTATATAAATTGGTTTTGAAGGCTCGTGAAGATGAATTAGTTTGGCTGTTTGGCTGTTAATGGCCATTCTCCGTTCCTCTAACACGGAGAATGGTACATTTAGGACGGAGAATTGTACATTTAGGACGGCGAATGGTACATTTGGACGGAGAATGGTAAATGTAGGACGGAGAATGATACATGTAGGACGGAGAATGGTCCATATAGGACGGAGAATAATACATTTAGGACGGAGGTAGGATGGAGAATGATACATGTAGGATGGAGAATGGTACATATAAGACGGAGAATGGTACATTTAGGACTGTTTTATAGGGTTGTGAATTTTAAATAGTTTGGCTATTTAGTTTTGTTTTGAATCTATATAAATTGGTTTTGAAGGCTCATGAAGATGAATTAGTTTGGCTGTTTGGCTTTGTAAATAGATTTTAAAGGGTTGTGAAAAAAAAACCCAATATTTTCGTATCGATCACCATTAATTATGGTGAATGGCACTGATACCACTAATATGAGTAAAATTTGCACCGCTAGAATTTATTTTGAATAAGGTAAAATCTGTGTTGGGAAATGTCAAAATCTCAGAAGTGAGCCGTCTTAGGCGTCATTATATCACAGTCCATTTTATTTATTAAACAAAATTAATCATGTAAAAAATTAGTATTGACAAAAGTAAAATTTTGTCAAAATGGAGAATCGAACTCATAAAAAATATCTTGTATGTAGACTAGTAAAAATATAAAGAAATGCATGCATGCATGCATGCTAACGTTTTCACCATTCACCCCAGGAATGATAGAACATATCTAAATCATTATACATCTTGTATACAGGTTCCCCTGGTACTGGGATTAAATTTTCAAAGGGTTTTTTAAACGTCTGTATTGAATAACAAATTTTCCAGAGTTCGTCGTCGAAGATCACGTTGAAGCACCCACGTATGTCGAGCACGCGAAGACCCTTGCAGTTGCATATGATAGATCGCAGCGTGTCTCCATTGAACATGTCGAATCCCATATGTAGGTGCTCGAGATGCGGCATCGAATCAGCCACGGCCTTTCCCTCCGCCTCGTTTTTTGTGTCCAGCACGAACATGTTCCTGAGCATAAAATCTGGAGGGAGCATGTTCCTACTCAGCTTGACCAGACGTTTGCAATAGGCGGAAGATATTCCAGTCGACGTGATATAGAGGCAGTAGCTAATGTAGAGTTCTTCCAGCACAGAGAGAAACTCCAAGTGTCTCACGAAAGTTTCATCACTCACGTCGCACTTCGGAATGCGCAGCACCCTTAGAAATTTTCCACTGTATTATAAAAAGGGGAAAACATCAATTGAAATTAACAAATGTATACGTAAAATTGGGTAATAGAAAAAATAAAGTATTAGAATAAGACCAAATAAAATATTGCACTGGCCTTAAACATGCAAAAGAGAAGGCTACTTCGTCAAGCTTGTACGCGGAGAAGGACCCTAGATATCCCCCACTGCGAGCCACGAGCTTCATTACGGTCAAACTAATCTCAGCGGTTTGCTGGGTCCTCCGGCACCACTATACCAAGTCGACGTTAGACCAATAGTCTAAGGGACCGTTGAGCGCCTTCCACCACGAACGGCAAACTGGGGCCACGTTCCACATTACCTCGTCCGCCGGCATCCCCGACAGTACCAGTATCATCGAGAGAATCTCGGTAGGGATGACGGCCCATCCGCTGCAGTTGATCTTGCTCCTCTCCATTGTGACTGTTCTTCTTCTCCTTTCCTTTGTTTCTTTCTAGTCGGATGTGTTCTCTTCTTTGGAAAAGGCTATTTAACCCCTCGTTTACGCGGGTGTATGTAACCCGCTCGTGGAGGGGTGTGACCGAACAAGGCACGAATCTATTGGGAAATAACGGTAATGCCACTGTATTAATATTAGCAATTAGTCGTTTGGGCTCCCAACATATTTGGGTGATGCCATCTCCCATTATGTGGCATCTGACATGGCAGATGACATAACAGCTGACATGGCAAATTTTAACCCCAAAAATTAATTACCCAATTTTTTTAATGTTAATGTTAATGTCAATATTAATATTAATGTTAATGCTAATGCAAATGTTAATGTTAATGTTAATATTAATATTAATGTTAATATTAATGTTAATATTAATCAATGTTAATTTAATATTAAATTATTTATTTACTATTAATGTTCATTTTAATATTAATTTTATTGTTAAATTTTGCCATGTCAGCTGTCATGTTAGCAACCATGTCATATGTCACATAATGGAAGATGGTATCACCCAATTTTTTGGAAGCAAATAGCATTTTCGTAATATTAGTTTTAATTATATTGTAAATTTTAAATTAACAGAAAAACCAATGTAGATTTAATATTAATGCTACTGTAAAAAAATTTCGATCATACCTCGATACTTACGTTTGTCGACCGAGTTACCGTCTTCATCATTATCAAGTTTTCACCCGAATCATCGTCATCGCTGGGGCGTGATGTCGTACGAGCCTGGAGTTGCACTCGTGCAAGGCAAGATAACAGATTCACAATAGTGTTTATAGCTCAAATTGATAACATAAGCAGCGGAAGAAAAACGTAGTATACAACAAGAATCTCTTTTATTGATAATGAACTGAAGGTTACAATGGCTCTGAATAGCCCAACTTAACATGCCAATTGGCTACAATGCTCATGATCTCTCTAGCTCACAAAGGAGTACATTGTTCCATACATTATGCCTCTTTATAGCCAACAAGTAGTCTTCGGCTGAACATCTCCATGTCGCAAGTCCGAACGCCAATGCGGTAGCTCCTCTTGAACCTAAGGACTCCATGCCTCGGGACGTCCAAGCCGAGCCCCGCCTCGAGCCGAACATATCCTGAACTTGTCCACCACCGTGTCCCTGCGACAGATACAGTTAGACATAATCTTAACATAAACATAGTGATCGTGCTCATCTATGTCCCATTTTGCCTAGCCTGCAAGGTTAGAACTTTACATAAAAAATCATATCATTTCACTCAACCAACCAACCGTAAACTTAAACATATGCATAAGGGTGGCAGGCCCTGCGCCTGCACCCAGCGCTAATCTCAGCCCACCGGCCCTATCTATATGAAGGTCACGGTGTTTCTGTCACGACCCGCATCCTGATTAGGGGCACGAGTACGTGGTTACGTCCAGCCTACGCCGCAGCATCGGCGGTAGAATGCTGTCTAGGTCATCTATAAATACTACAACTAAACAGATAAATGTACCTGTACAGTATATACACTCCGAATGGAGGTGACATAGCAATACAGTCTCAATCACAAATGTAAAACTAAGGTAGATAGTATGGAAAGGAAAATACGAATGATGAGAACATGAAATAAGTCCAAGATCCACACAAGTCCAGAGCTATACACAAACAATCCAGAGAATCACATAATATATAAAAACTACTACAGTCTAAAAAGTACTAGCTAGCTCGTAGGCCAGGCAAACCTAACTAAGCTACACTACTCAGGGTGAGCAAAGTCTAGTGGCTCTACTAATAAGCCACAGCCCGGGTCTACTCCATCAGACTCGACCCCATAATAGGTCGGGCAATCAGTCTCAGAATTATCTGTAATATGTCAACGGTATCCTGTCAGAAAAATGAGCAAGTACAAACACCAACAGCAGTTCCATATGAATTAACAAATACTATAAGAGACATTATAATGAAATACAAGACAAATATATAGGCGACTTGGAAACCATTTGAAGCCGAGTTACAACCCTTGAACCAAATAAGGACCGGGGTTGTAACCCTTCTTTCAAATAGAACTTAGTCTCAAATCATGGTACAGTATAAAAGCAGGTAGAGCATGTGAGTAATGGAACATAGCATGGTGAGAAATACGGAAAGTAAAGCTGAACTGGAATATAAGATACGACAATAAATGTAAAATATGATTTGAATTATTAGAGCGATATGTGATCGGCTAGGGAGTCATGGTGCTTCCTGAACTGTAGCCGGTGCACCTCTCTCCACTGCTGCCATAGCTAGCTGATGCAAGTTCTCCATGGTCTATCGCAGCAATGACCATGGTCTGTCATCACGCAATGACCATGGACGGTTCGCACCGTAATACATCTTTGGCATCCTTATGTGTAAGACTATGATCGCTTCGATACGGGTTGCTAGCCCAATATCCGAAGGATCCCAAACTTACTGATATCATAGCTTATCACAACACTGGACGGTCGCAACCCGTCCTAATGATGTGCACCATAAATACCATACATAATTCCCTCCTTTGAACTACTCGGTTGAATTAAGATGATGTGCACCATAAATACCATACATAAATACCAACACTGGACGGTCGCAACAATATCATAGCTTATTGAGTATATTATATTGATATTGCTTGTCCTCCATTCGGAGTTGACCGTTCTCGATAGGTTTTGATATTATAACTGTTGTTAGATAGTAGAAATAGACAGCATTCTACGTCGTTTCTGCGGTGTAGGCTGGGACGCTGTCACGCACTCATGCCCTTACTCCGGGTGTGGGTCGTGATAGGGTGCGTGAGAAAGGAACAATGTCGCTACCGATTCGATTGGGACCGATAGGTCAGAATCGGCCGGGTCGATCAAACGGAAACGATTGAATTAAGATCCATTCTACGTTATGGAATGACTTCTCTGGAACCAAGTCCCATATTCAGCAGGTTGCAGGTGATCGCGTAGGCGACGTCAGCACAGCCAACCAGTCGCTCGCTTGAAGCAAGTCTAAGGCGAGTGGCTGACCTCCTTCGCCTCGTCCCTCTTCGATGTCACTGGCATCACAAGCCATCCTGGACGTATAGCTTTGTTAATCGGGGTCCTTTCAACGCAAGTAGCTAGCTCCGATGCAAGTCCTCGTTTAACCTGTGCTGATCGAGGTAACTACCGCCTTGTCGACAAATTGTCCATAACCGTGCGAAGACATATTTTCCTTTTAGTTATTAAGACATAGCCTACATTATCTTTGAAAACTCAATCCCTTTTTCGTGTTTGTGCCCTTGCATTTATCCTTTCATTCGCAACAACATTATCGATTTACCTAGGAAGGGGGTCGAGAAGAGGAGGGTCAGCCACTCACCTTGAGTTTACTTCAGGCGAGAGAATGGATCTTAATTCAACCGTTCCCGTTCGATCGAGTCAATCGATCCCGACCTATCGGTCCCGACCGAATCGATAGCGACAGTATTCTTTTCTCGCGCACCCTATCACGACCCGCACCCGGAGTAAGGGCATGAGTGTGTGACAGCGTCCCAGCCTACACCGCAGAAACGACGTAGAACGCTGTCTAGTTCTACTATCTAACAACAGTTAGATATTACAACCTGTCGAGAATCAAGGGTCGTTGTCTAACCCAGCCATGGCAGTCTATTCTTGTGTATTGCTCCTTCAGCCAATCCATTCCTAGGCCAAGGGACCAATTCGGTCCGCAGCAAAAGGGTCGTCGTCTAACCCAGCTATAGTCCGTGATGGCTTGACATTGCCAGTGGCCTTCACACCCTTTCACTGCTTAACAAATGCACGTGACACAGGACGGTGCTTGCTATACTTCGATAGTCCAACAAAACTCTTTTCTAATGTGTTCGTGTAACGACTTGACAAGCAAGGGCTACGTCAAGCCTAGCATCGAGGGAACGTGTTGTGCACGCGTTCGACTTGAACAATCAAGTTCTTTGGGCGCATAGACTTATGCAAGAAGCGGTGAAATACGACTTAAACTACGGGACAAGCGAATGTTAATATTAATTGTAGTTCCAATTACATTTTAAATAAAAAAGAATGCAATTTTAACTTTAACTAGTTTGAAGTAAATGTTAAATCCAAAACTATTTTAAATTTTAGTAGTCATATTAGTTTCAATAATATTGTAAATTTTAAATTAACATGAATGCCACGGTATTAGAAACCTAGCTAGCTGATGTCACGTTGCTCGGGGCTCGGTTAGTGTTCGTCTAAACTCGTACATGCGAACTAGTTATTAGTAATGATAACCAAAAATTGAATTTTAAGTTTAAAATCTAGTCGAGCTCGATCCTCCTCTTTATCCCATCTCCCACACTCTCTTTCTCTCTCTCTCTCTCGGGTTCTCTCTCACATGTTGTGTTCCTTAACACAACAGATCCCGTAGCATTAAATGCTCTGCATGCCTTATCCTACACAATTTAATAATAAACACTGATACCATATCATTAGAAGAGCAAAAGTTGTCTTGGAAGTCGTAAAAAATTACTTTGTATTGTCTTCTCAATACTTTTTTGCATTGGAGATGACTTTTTAAACTTATTGTCATTTGTGAATATAGCCGCCTATGCAAGTTATTGTCTTCTGCCTCATGCCACATAGGATACACAACACATAACAAGACAATAGGGTTTCGTAGCATTAAATGCTGCTGCATGCGTTATCCTACAGAAGAGGGCCACGTGGAGATTGTTGTTGCATGCTTCCTCATGCGTTATTAGCTACACAATTTAATAATACATGTACCCAGAAGACGAGAAAGTTGTATTGTTGGAAGTTGTTTCCTTAAAATTATGCTTGCTCCTAGAATCACTCAAGATTTTTCATGAGCCATCAAAAGAGAGCCACGTGACGGAGTTACAAGGAAGACGAAAGGTTGTGTTGTTGCCTTGCTGGAAGTTGTTTCTTCCTGAATAATGCTTTTTGTACCTCCAAATTGCACTTTCAAACTGTCCATCCTTACGTGGCAGCTGACGTGATATGTTGATCTGGCAGCTGACGTGGCAATTTTTTTTAAAAATAAAACTAAAAATAAAAATTAACATTAAAGTTAATATTCCAGATTAATATTAACATTAATATTAATATTATCGTTAACATTAACAATAATATTAATATTAACATTAACCTTAACATTAATATTAACATAAATTAATATTAACATTAAAATAACATTGATATTAACGTTAAATTATTATGGAGAAAATTGGGTAGTTAACTTTTTGGATTAAAATTTGCCATGTCATCAGTCATGTCAGATGACACACTATTATTTAACATGTCACATCAGATGGAGGGCTATATATTAGAGGGTCAATTTGGAGGTACGATAATAGCATTACTCTTTCTTTTTGTATTGTTTCTTGTCCTTCGTTTCTTCTGCTGGTTTCTAACACACTCTATTTTCTTCAATGTCGACGTCACATGGAGAAAGTGATCGTCGTGTGGAAGATTTAGTCGATGAAGAAAGCCTCCTTTCAAGAGGACTGTCAGATGATTTGGATGATGAGCAAAGTTTGGAAGATGTTAGCTTAGGAGACAGTAAAGAACAAGATGAAGACATCAACTCAAACAACGAAATGTTATTTCGCATCACCTTTTCTAATGGATTTAAGAAATGCATTATATTTTTACATATATTTCTCATGTTTATTTTGTTTTATTCTGTTCTTAGGGACGACGATGAATCTTCTTTGGATTTCGATGCAGCGACGATGAAAAAAATATTGCAATCTGCCAACATTAACAAAGATCCAACCATGCTCTTAGAAGAAGATATTGTTGGCCTACAGTTCAACTCTATTGAAGAAGCAGGGACATTCTACCGGATTTATTCAAAAGCATATGGTTTCAGTATTAGAAAGAACGAGGTAAAGAAAAACAAATCTGGGATGGTGACAATCCGTAGTTGGTGTTGTTCGAATGCGGGATTCAGACACAAGAAATACAAGGAAGCTCCAAACAGGGTTCGTGAGCCAAGAAGTGAAAGCAGAAGTGGTTGTAAAGCAATTTTTCGTATTGGGTACACCCATAAAACAAAGATGTGGTCCGTCAAAAAATTTCATGTACATCACAACCATAACCTGGCGAATGATTATGAAACAGCTTTTTTGAGATCCCATCGTACGATAACACCTGCAGAGTTGGAAGAAATTAAGCTTATGAAGCAATCAAGGGATGGGGATGGACAGATATGGAATTTAATTATCCAGAAGAAAGGTGACTGGGATAATGTTGGATGGACGAGAAAGGATTTATACAACGCTCTAGCTCAAGATAGTAGAGCACTAGACGATGTTCATGCTTCGACAACACTTACATTTCTTCAATCAAAGGATGTCAGTGACCCAGATTTCTTCTACGACTACAAGGTAGACGAAGATTCCAGATTGACCCATCTCTTTTGGGCTGACGGTGCATGTCGATTCGATTACGAATTATTTAGGAGATTCACTAGCATTCGATTCTACATATAAAATAAATAGAAGTCAAATGCCGTTGGTGGTTCTAGTGGGTACAAACAATCATGCGATGACTTGTGTGTTTGGGTTTGCAATGATCCATAATGAGACTGCAGAGACTTATTCTTGGGTTCTGGAAAAATTCCTAGAGTGTATGAATGGCAAATTACCAGTGACAGTTCTCACGGATGGTTGCAGATCCATGAATAAAGCAATTGAGGATTTAATGCCCAGCGTAGTTCATCGAACGTGCTCATGGCATATCCTTAACAATGCTGCCAAACATGTACACCGAGAGGGTTTTCACAATAAACTGAGTCTTCTGATTAAAAGGTACATAGCACACTTGCTGCTTTACTTTGAAGTATGTTGTTGTTACAATATCACAACTTTAGTTACTGTCCATGTTTTCTAAACATGTACTATTCAGTCGAAGAATTTGAAAACCGTTGGCAGCAGATGCTAACAGATTATAATGTAAAAAACAATGAGTGGACCACTGCATTGTATAGAACGAGGGAGCGATGGGCGGACACATTCCTACGTGGTAATTATTTTGGCGGTTCTACTGCAACAAATAGATGTGAATCTATGAACGCATTTCTGAAAAGGTTTTTGAATGAGAAGCTGCCACTATGGAAGGCCCTTCAAAATTATGACTACGGTTTGACGGTCCTTACGTTACTGCCAGATGGGTAAGCATGTCAATGATAAACTCTCAACACCAGTTGTGAATCAAACTAGCATGGCCGTAATAGAAGGTAAATTTGCCGCAATTTATACTAAAACGGTGTTTATAGATGTAAGGAAGGAAATCACACGTTCTGATGCATATATTGTTCTCCATCATCACATCGTAAGAGAGGCAGAAGTTTGCATTGTCCAAAAGTATTTGTCGCCAAACAGTGTCAACCGGAAGGTTACATTTCATCCGGCCGACACATCATAAATTGTGAATGCTTGTGGATGGAGACCAAGGGGATTCCTTGTAGGCATATTTTTTCAGCAATGAAGAGATTACAAATTGGAGATATTCCAAAGAACTTGATAAAATTTGTTGGCTCAAGGATTGCAAAGAGAGTTATCTCTCCGGACCTGGCTCAGAAAGAAGATTCATCCACCCAGACATTATTGAGAGCAGAAGGTATGGTGCTATTAATGAACAAGTTAATCTGTTTACATACTATTGTAAAAAATCAAGCAAAATTCAAGAGAGGGGAACGGAGTTGATGTCGTCTGTTCTGATGGAGTTGAAAGAAATGGTGACCGATATTGGTGAAGAAGAACAAATGGTAGCTGATGCAGTTCATGGAGTGCATGAAGCTTTAAAAGAGCCAAATCCGGTAGCAACAAAAGGAAGGCCTTCTCAAGGGAAATCAAGCCAGCCTACAGAAAGTCATCCTATCCCGAAGCCTAGAGTATGTAGAGTTTGTAAAAAATTGGATCACGATTATCGTAATTGTAAAGTACGAAAGCGAAATAGTGACAAAGAGCAAATAGAATAAAATAAAACGTCGTTGACTTAAGACAATCTCTTTCTTATGTGGCAAGATGTCATACACACGAGACAATTAGATAAAAAAATATGTTCTCCTTTACAAAAGTTTGAGAAGACAATTAGATAAAAATGGAGAACATTAAATTCCAAGTTCAAAACGTAGTACATCAAAAATGGAGAAAATATGTTCTCCGTGCAGTTCAAAACGGAGAATATCATTCTCCGTTTCAAATGACACGGTGAATTTCATTATCCGTTTCAAATTAAAACGGAGAATGAATATTCTAATGTGTTTTAACACTGGGAATCTTATTCTCCGTTTCAAAATAAACGGAGAATACCGTTCTCCGTTCCAAATTAAACGGCGAATAAAATCCTCAATCATTTTAATACTGGGAACGGCATTCTCCGTGAAGTTCAAAACGGAGAATATAATTCTTCGTTACAAATGAAACGGAGAATATCATTCTCCGTTTCAAATTAAAACGGAGAATGAACATTCTAATGTGTTTTTAATACTGGGAATGCTATTCTCCGTGTAATTCAAAACGGAGAATGCTATTCTCCGTTTAATAAAACACGGAGAATGCTATTGTGGTGTCGTGGTTACAATGCTAGACTTGTATTTAAGAGGTCATTGGTTCAAATCTTGACTATAACAAAATTTTATTTTATTTATACTTTTTTTGTAAGTTATGTATGGGGCCCATTTAAAAGGGAAAAAACTTTGATACATGAGAGAAACTTTGATACAGTAGGGGGTATCAAAGTTTTGATACCCCCCATGTATGACATGTGGGCCATCTCAAAATTTATGTTTATATATATATGTTTACACGTTTTACAAAGCAAGAGGGGACCACATGTCATACATAGGGGGTATTAAAAATTTGATACAGTAGGGGGTATCAAAGTTTTGATACCCCCTATGTATGACATGTGGGCCCTATTAAAATTTATGTGTATATATATGTGTACACATTTTATAAAGCAGGAAGGGCCCACATGTCATACATAGGGGGTATCAAAACTTTGATACCCCCTACTGTATCAAGAAAAAACTTTGATACAGTAGGGGGTATCAAAGTTGGCAGAATTCGAAGGGACAGATTCATTGGTATTAATGGCATATAAATGGCAGTAGTTGGAAGAGTTTGTTCTAGTCTTACTTAGCTTTACTTGAGAAGGGGCAGATGCATTGGTATTGATGGAAATTAATTGAATTGAATTCGAAGTGGCTGCCTTTTTGGCGCATGAGTCCGAGTTGTTCCATGCCTATAAATGGCAGTAGTGTAGAGAAAGTTTGTTCTCGTCTCACTTAGCTTTTCTTGTGAGATAGACTCTACCGATCCTCCGCCTTGGCAAGACTCTTTCCTCTTGGTTGTCGATCTCCTTGTTCGAAGAAGCTTTGGTGGTGAAGTCCTTCAGAAGACTGAGATGTGCCTGGGTTTGGATTTATTGCCAACCCACGCTCTGTCGAAGCGCCCGCACGTTGATTGGCTCGGACTATGCACGGTGTTCCTTTGCCGCCAGGAGTTCATTTCTTCAACATGTTCCATTGGTCCGACGATGCACGGTGGTGAAGTCCTTCAGAAGACTGAGATGTGCATGGGTTTAGATTTATTATCGTTCCACGCTCTGTCGAAGCGCCCGCCAGGAGTCTATTTCTTCGACATGTTCCATGGTGAAGAAGGATGCCTTTGCACGGTGCTCTGCCTCAAGGAATTCCTTTGCCTCAGTGAGTTCCTTTGCTCGGAGGATGCACGATGAAGTGACTTGCCTCAAGGAGTCATCCAACGGTTCCTATGCTCTGACGATGCACGATGAATACCACGTAGACACGAACTGAAAGACGACAGAGAACAACACTCCTTCACAGTCGAAGCTTTCAATTGAATTCCTTGAGGCAAATCACTTCATCGTGCATCGTCAGAGCAATGGAACTCCCTGAACAAAGGAACTCCGTGCATAGTCAGAGCAATGGAACTCCATGAACAAAGGAACTCCATGCATAGTCAGAGCGAATCAAAGTACGAGCGCTCCGACAGAGTGTGGGTTTGGATTTATTGCGCTCGCACTTTGATTCGCTCTGACTATGCACGGAGTTCCTTTGTTCATGGAGTTCCATTGATCTGACTATGCACGAAGTTCCTTTGTTCAGGGAGTTCCATTTCTCTGACGATGCACGATGAAGTGATTTGCCTCAAGGAATTCAATTGAAAGCTTCAACTGTGAAGGAGTGTTGTTCCCTGTCATCTTTTAGTTCGTGTCCACGTGGTAGATGTTCTTCCTCGTGCATCATCAGAGCATAGGAACCATAGGATGACTCCTTGAGGCAAGTCACTTCATCGTGCATCCTCCGAGCAAAGGAACTTACTGAGGCAAAGGAACTGTAGCACCCAGTTTTCCAAATGAGGGTAATTTTAAAATTTTGTGTTTATAATTATTTTAATAATGATATTTAATTCATGATATGATTTTTGGTAATTTTAAATCATTTTAAAATTATTTAAATCAATGACTTGTGGTTTTGACGTTTTGCTAGTGAAACCCTAGAGACTGTTTGACCTAGAGCCTAACCATGTGATTATGATATTTTAATGTTATTTCTGGCCTAAGAATATTTTTGCATTTGACCTCTTTGAATTATTTTGATATTATTTTATTATTTATGATATTATTTTGGGATTATTTGAGTCGGTTTCGAATTTTATCTCAATCCGACTTGTAACGGGGACCCGGGGTAACTTAGACTCTAGTTGGACCCATGCATTAGTTAGCCATGGCCCATATTTTAATTAGTCATGTTAGAAAGATTAGTCATAATCCTAATTATTAGGTTAACCATTTAGAGTTTTTATTTTGACCCTTTTACTCCCAAACCCTAACCAAAATTGTTTTAAACACTTGTAACTAAGGGAGGGGCAAACTTGTAATATTCAATGAGGGAGGGGGGGGATAACCATTGTGGCCGGCCCTAATAGGACTCCCATCTCATTTCCTTTCTTTGAGAAGTCTTCTTCCCCAAGTGCTCTCAAGCTCTCCCAAGGAAGAAGCATTTCTCCTTGGATTTTCTCTCCTTTAGGTAATATTTCCTTCTCTTTTATTCCTCCATTTTGCATTTAGGAAAGTTTTAACCATAGGAATGACCCCCATTGTTGTGTCCCTATTTTGTGTCCTCTTGTATCCATTATGTGTCCTTTAGGGATTTCTATTGTATTATTGTTGTGTCTTGTGTTCATGGGGAAAACCCCCAAACTTGGACACACTTTATATTTAAAATATTGATTAAATGAATTAATTCATATTAAATCTCAGATTTGAATATGTAGAGATGTGTTCTTGAGTACTTTACATTTCATTCATGTATCTCTTATAGATGTGTTCATGTTATATATATAGATTTGTGTGTATATATATATATATATAAAAAAAAAAAAAAATATATATATATATATATATATATATATATATATATATATATATATATATATATATTGTAATGAGAGTGTATCTATATTTATATATGTAATAAATGGTTCATGATGATTATATAATCAAGTTTGTGAGTATGGTTCCTCATATTATTATTGTCATTATTGTTGTGGATAATTAGGATATATATTGTGTATTCTTTTGGCTCAAACTATCTAAATTCGTCATGATTTTTATCCACGTTTTTAATTTCAGCCCTAACTTAGAAATGTCATAACTTCTAGCTCAAAGCTCGGTTTAATCTCCCGTTTTTTTTAAAAGAAGAGTATTGAAGTTAGCTTTCCAAAAACATGTATTAATAGGTCTAATTCTTTTTGTAACTTTCTGGAGAATTATTTGAGTGTCAGCTGTACGAAAGACAAACGCGTTCTCGGTGTTTTCGCGATTCCGGGAGTTTCCGGAAACGAAAACGCGATCCGTTTGAAGTTTCGGAAAGCTAACACATAGATCTATAATATACTTTAATCCTAGATATTAATTCATGCTGAGATGGTACAGTATTGATTATTAGTAGGAGTTACTATTCGGCATATGCATTTTGTGCACCCTTGTGTGTAATATAATGTTCTATTTGATTTTAACCCATGTTAATGTATATACATTATGTAATTAAATAGAGAATGCAAGCATAAGTAAATGTTTAAATAAATGATGTATGAGATGTAAGTATCCTATCTAATGTAAGCATGTATAAGTATGGCTTGTAATGAATATGTAGGTTCCATAGTATGTAATGTATGGTGCATATAGTAGTGCAAGAGAATAAATGAATGATGAATGAATGCAAGCATGAATGTAATGTAATAATAGATGTAATGTATGCAATATACAAGTTAATGAGATATAATGTTTTATATTAACACAAATCCTTACCTCATGTACCCCCTTACACTATGTTGACACTATCACACTTGACACTTTGTTCACTTACACTTTGACACTCTTTGATATGTATACACTATGTATGCCCATTTAACCCTCACTTGCCCCTTTGCCATGTTCACATACACACACATAGTCTCTTAAATAAGTATTTATGAATATAGTTAACTTAGCTATGTATGTATATTATATATATGTTAGCAAATTGTGTTGTAATATATAAGTTTATATAACCATTTGAAATGCCATGATTATAGACCTAATGTTGAATACCAATATATGCATGTGTATATATGTGTAGACATATATAGCTTAAAGTAATAGATTACCTAGTGTATATCCAATGTGAATTCTTGCCTATTTGAGTATTGAATAATTGTATGCTATATAGAGTTGGGTGTATGTTGGCTTGTATAGCCTTGTATTGATGTGTGCTTGCTAGAATAGTCTTGGTTAGGCCTAGTAAGACTTGCTGGGTTGACATTGGCCTAGTTTGACCTAGATTCATGTAGAATGTATTGTAGTGCTTTATATTACCCTTATGGACATGTTGTGACTTGTGTTGTTCTAATTAGGAGCCACATACCTCTCCTCGGACAGTATCTTTACCTTGAACATTCAGATATCAGGCGAGTACATTCTCTGATCATTTCATATCCTGTTAGAATTATTTTCCTGCTTTAGATTACTATACTTGATGCTGTCACGTTGGTAACACGGATTAGTACTATATGGATCCTTTCTTGAGATATTATCCCCTCAGGGAGCATCGTATACTACATGTTCTGTACATTTCACTTACATGGTGTATCACTATGCTTCACGGTTCTTCGATTACTTGTGACATGTACTCTCATGATCACAGAGTCTTCCCAGAATCATCCATTTATGGGCATTCCCAGAATCACCCCATTGTGGGCATTCCCAGAATCACCCATTTATGGGCTATCCATGTATCACCCCTTGTGGGCCTTTGCATGGAATCATAACATAACTTGGTTGGATCCTTGTGTATTGATTGGGGGTACGGAGGAGTAGAAGTAAACATGTGAATAATATCCAAGTAGTACAGTTCCCAGAATCACTCCATAGTATAGTTCCCAGAATCTCCTATGCCATTCACATATTTATATTGTACTCTGACTCACTAGCCACTGTTAGCTCTCTACTTATAGTAGATATTTCTATTACAGTTCTCTTTCTCTGTTTACATATTGTATTTCCCTCAGATCCTGTATCTTACTTTACTGCATAATTATATTTTCTAACCTGCTATGATCTGTTGAGATGTACTATGCTCGCTCCAGTCCTGACTGGACCCGTTGATAAATTTTACAGATAGCCTGGAGGTTGCCTGCTAGCCTAGAGGAGACAGTAGAGGTTGCATAGATAGCTAGGGTTTTTGCTTATAGTTTATTTTCAGTCATCTTGAGTTGTATTTATGGATTACTGTATTTGAGTTTTGAGATGTATTCTGAGTTTGTATCTTAGACACTTAGACTTCTATCTGTTGTATCTCTTTTCGATTTCATGTTTTATCTATCTTCCTTTATGCTCTACCTTAGATGTGATTGAGTTTACATTCTGCTATGTCACCCCCATTCGGGGAGTATAAACTGTTTAGTCTTATACTGTTAGATGTATTGAGACCTAGGACAGCGTTCTACCGCCGACACTGCGGCGTAGGCTGGGCGTTGTTACGTTCTCGTGCCCTAACTCTAGGGTGCGGGTCGTGACAGGAACTCACTGCCTCAAGGAATTCCTTTGTCTCAAGGAGTTCCATTGCTCTGCGATGCCCGCACGCAGCTCACATTCAACTTTTTTCTTGATAGTAGGATTTTATGTAGTGTTTCAGACTTTCATAATGTAAATGTAACTCAAAAAGTCAAACTTTTCGTGGTTTTCACAATGTAAATGTAACTCAAAAAGGATTTTATTATAAAAGACAGCAGAGCAGACATTATAAAAGACAGAAGTTCTCTTGAAATCTAATTCTTAGCCCATACCAACCTCATCATTGTAGTCTTCTTAGTCCATACCAACCTCGTCATATTCTCATCAAGCTCATCTTCATTCTCTTTTTCAAACTAAACGGAGAATAACAATCTACGTTTCGAAAGACACGGAGAACGTCATTCTCCGTTTAAATAAAAACGGCGAATGAACATTTTAATGTGTTTATTATCCGTTCAAGACAGATGGAGAATGTTATTATCCGTTCCGAAATAAACGGTGAATAGAATCCTCAAACGATTTAATTTAAACGGGAAAGTTATTCTCCGTTTCAAGTAAATGGAGAATTCCATTCTCCGTTCCAAATAAAACGGAGAATATAATCCGAAGGGGCAGATTCATTAGGAATAAATGGCATATAAATGGAAGAATTCATTGGTATTAATGGCATATAAATGACAGATTCATTGGTATTAATGACAATAAAATTGACTGCCACTTGGCGCATGAGTTCGAGTTGTTTCATATGTAAATAAAAGTCAAACTTTTTGTGGTTTTGACAATGTAATTCAAAAATAATTATATTATAAAAGCAGAGCTTATAAAAGACAGAAGTTCCTTGCCCAATTACATCATAATTACATTGCTGTTTTACAATGTCATTGCTTGGTTCGTGTTACATATTTGCTTGAAAGCAACTCCTTAGCCCATGCCAACCTCATCGTTGTCATCTTCTGGTGAGTTTCATTGTCATTTCCTTCCGGTATTTCGAAGGGAGGAGTCGTCAACATATTCATATAATACGCCGTGTACAAGAGGCAGTTGGGTGCCCGTTGTTGTGGGCAATTTAGAGAACAATTCAGCACTTTGCTCTCATACTCCTTCTTCGCCGGGCATCTCTCCCTCATCATATCAACTTTTCTCCTGACGATAGGCTCTAAGGTTTTCTTCATTAATTCTGCATCCACCTTGCACTTATCGTACGTGTTTTGCCTCAAGGAGTTGTAGTGTGTCCAGTCGTAGGAGATAAAGTTGAATGTGAGCAGAGTATAGTGTTTGATGGATGCATTAGAGAGTGGGATGAATAGCAACTCTATGTCGTCCTCCAAATCCATGACGAAGTCTACTAACTCTGTTTGGCTGTCTTCAAAGGCGCCGGCTTTTGCGTTTTCTTTATTGGCTCGTTGAACGATGGTCTGTTTCCCAAAAACAATACACAATATCATGAGTAATTTTTTTCTGTCATTTTTCATTGGTATACACATGAATATGGATTTTTCTGTTTGAATTCTTACCAATGTGTGGGCCATCATGAATGCAGACCACTTATGTGATTGGGGCGCCGGCTTTTGCTTCTGGATCAATGGCACGTCCTTTGAACTAGACGGGACACACCTTTTACTGCCTTGAATTTCTCTCAGCTTCCTTATTATTATGTCCAGTATGCCAGCCTCCATGTCGTCATAGTTGAGTATGTCTTGCATGTCTACTGCCGACAGCTGGACTGAAACTCCATTTTCACCCTTTTTCGGATAAAATTCGTATACAATATCACTGCACATAAATTTAGTTTAGATTAAATTAATAAAGATAGATTCTCATTACATAATTGTGAAAAAAATCTAGAAAAAATGAAAGAAAAAAAGGGTTCATAATACATACTTTGGAGAATTCTTTCTGGGAATTACGATGTCGATGTATTGTTTCTTCAGCTCTTCATCCGCATGTTTCCAAAGTAAGAGTTCATCGCATTCCCTTAGTATGACATGGTTCTTCTTTAATTCAGCCATTTTGGCGTCTTCTCAGAATTTCGGAGCGGCATTAACCTTCCGCTTTTTATTAGCCTCTCCAACTGTATTGCTTTTTATTAACCTCTTTCCCCCCGATCCTCCTCTTCTTCTGACTTCTCTTGGAGCAGCAAGTTCAGCAGCTGCTTAAAACTCCTCACGCTGAAGTGCTACAACCATGGCTTCGAGATCTTGAATTTTTTCATCCTTTTCATTGGCTTCAATATTAAACGATTTAACTTTATTTTGAAGCTCCATTTTCTCCTCAACGAGCCTTTCATTTGTTTCTCTGAGTTGCTCGGTTGTTCACACTGAAATAAAACAAACAACAATAAAATGTATGATGTGAACCTAACACGGAGAATGACATTCTCCGTGTAATATAATACGGAGAATAGCATTCTCCGTTTGGAATTACACGGAGAACAACCTTTCCAGTATCGAAATGATAGGGAATAGCAATTATCTGTTTCAAATAACACGGAGAATGACTATTCTCCGTGTTATAATACACAGAGAATAGTCATTCTCCTGGAAGATTACAAATCAAAAATTTGAAATAGAAAAGATTTTACCTTGTGCATGTAGCTCTGATTTAAGAACAGAATTCTGCTTTCTCAAATCCTCCAGTTCATGCACAGAGCCCTCCATCACAACATTGACTGCACGTTGTTGTGCTTCTTGTGCCTCGAGCTCTTTCAGCTTTTCTTTGAGTTTCTCGTTCTCAAGGTTGGCTGTACGTAACTGCGCTCCTTGTGCCTCCATCTCTTTTAACTTTCTTTGAGTTCTTCATTCTGCGTAAGAATATCAGAATAATGTCTTCTCAAATCCTCCAGTTCATGCACAGAGCCTCCACCACAACGTTGACTACACGTTGTTGCTCTTCTTCTGCCTCGAGCTCTTTCAGCTTTTCTTTGAGTATGACATTCTCAAAGTTGGCTGCACGTAACTGCGCTCCTTGTGCCTCCATATCTTTTAACTTTTCTTTGAGTTCTTCATTCTGCGCAAGAATATCAGAATGATGTCTTCTCAAATCCTCCAATTCTTTTGCTGAGTCGTCCATCACAGGGCCCATTTCATTATGCTGTGGTATCCGTTGTTCATCAAAATTATCCCCACTTGCTTCTTGGTGTTCTTTCTCTCCCTCTTTTTCAACTTCTTCTATAGGTGGCTCATCTTCTTTGTGCCCTTCTTCTTCCCCAACAGGTATAACCAGATCTTCAAATATCATCTTCGATCTCATTTTGTTGTGATATTCGGTCTTGAGGAAGTTTGAGATTTTGTACCCATTCCATGTGAAAAATCTTGGGTAATCAGGAATTGGGGCGAACTTCCTTTCCTTGAATTTACTATGTTCTGCAAACCAATAGAGGAAGTATATTTGTGCAACCTTCCAATTTGTGGAAAGCCATTGAGTAATCCCCATGTTCAGTTTTGCTTCTACTCCTCTTTATGCTATCCATTATATATGCCAGGATTAACCTTGGCCAGTATATACTGTTGATGACGTCCACACTGTCTACCAAGGCCAAGAATCTGTACGGCAAATTTGAACCGCCAGACTTTGTGAAAAATACTGTTTGGCACAAGTGAAAGATTATTAGCTTGGCCAAATCATCTGGATTAACAGCATTATTTCTGCTACGAAGCCGTCGTAACAATTCAAAGAACTTGTCTCTGACTTCCTTATTCGTGACTTCTGAGTGTTTGCCCTTAGTATTAGCTAGCAATCTTGTGAAGTAATCTCTACACAGGCTCAATGATGCTGGTGGTGTGGGCTGCTGTTGTTTTTCTTTATCAATCTTCTGTAAGAAACATCATCAACGCTTTCTTCATTCAGCGGTAGACCGAATATGACTGCCATATCCTTGACGCTTGGCGCGATTTTAACAGTGGTGCTCAATTCAAAGCACCCGACGCCATCTTCTTCTTCTGTGTAACTTGCAATTAAATTCTCAAGCCCTTCCGTTACCTTGGCCACTTCGGAGATGTGGACTCTGTTTTGGTAGAAAATCTCGACAAAATTCCAGAAACCGGTATTCTTCAAAGAACCAATAACTGGCTCAGGTAAACGGCCAACATCTCGATTGACCTCCTCTATAAGATTTAGCATTTGCTTGAATGTAGAACGGAAAAGTCTTGAATCCTTATTCCTGACAGATTTTTTTTCTACAAAACAAAAAAAAACAAAAAATTAGGTCGGAGAATGGCCATTCTTATGGGTTTTAACACTGGGAACGGCATTCTCCGTTTCAAGTTAGATGGAGAATACCATTCTTCGTTCCAAATTAAACGGCGAATAGAATTTAACATTCAAATGCGTTTTATGACGGAGAATGTCATTTTCCTTGTAATATATACAGCATTTGCGAACATAAAATCAAAGTTATACCTTCTGTTTGCACTTCTTCTTGCACTTCTTTTTGTTTAGCAACTTTTTTCTTTTTCCTTTGTGCAACTTTCTTAGAATAGGGTTTCCGTTGTTCTCCGTCTATCGTTTTTGGATTTTCTGTAACTGGTGCATCTTCTCTAATTGGTGATGCTGTCGGTGATTATTCTGCCGCTGATGCCGACATAGAATGGGTATAGTGCGAATGGGGAGGAAGGTTTGAAGATTTTGGAGGAGAATGACCTAGGTTTGAGTACAGAGTGGATTATGGAAGAAGAGGAAGCTTCGAAACGGTTTTCTTTTTTCTTTTTTTTTAATAAAAGGGTTCGGGGGTATTTTGAATTAATTAGAAGGGCAAAAATGTCATTCGATGGAAGGGCAAAAGACTCATTTCTGTTTAATTATATTAATTTGAAGGACAAAAATGATTCTGCTTAATAAAAAAGAATTGAAGCTGTTTGGCAAAAATGTCATTACAACTCAACAAAACAAATGAACATAATACATTAGGGATTTCCATACATTAGATATAAAAGAAGAAGAAAAAAAATCATCGTCTTCCATATTCAATCATTTCATATTGGACTTCTTTTTTAGCTCTTCATTGTGCTCTGAAGTTGTAATCCATTCAGCAGCTTTACGTCTTTCCTTTCCCGCATCAAACTGCATATAACAAACATAACATCAAAAATATTGCTCTAAAAAGTTGAAGTTTTTGACGACATATTTTCATACTTACATCGAGAGAACGGTAGTCTAGACTACATCGATCTTTCATGAATGATATTACAAAAATCCCACAATCAACATAATTGCCTTGGCAGGGAACATAAGAAGGACGTTTTATTGCAAAAGTAGAAAAGCTGAACCTAGCATCTCTCAACTTCAAAATCTCTTCTTCGAGAAAGAGATCCAAATTTGAAAGCTACAATTACCAGAATACAATATGTATTAGTATACCGCGTATCTTGTACCCAATTCATAAAAATTGATGAATATGAGCTTATTATTTCTTTTATGACTGTTTTGCTTTGAATCGGATCATCTTTAGATGCAAGTGAGTCCCAAATTTCAACAGTCATTTTTTTAACCAGAACTCTTGCAAGAGTATAGTGTTTGCCCAAAAGAATGGGTATGTATATCTGAATCAGGATAATTAGGTAAAACAAATTAGTAAATTTTCAGAAAATTAGGATTAATATTTAAACATAAATACATTAATACCTCTTTACAAGTGCTTAAAGATCCCATGTAATCCTGAAAATATTTAAACTTCTTCCATATTTCATGAGGCTTTTTGACGGATGGAGGTAACGTTGCTTTCTACATACACATCAATTAATACATTACGAAGGACAAACAAACGAGAAAATTGTTAATGCATATGCATTGAAGAATAAAATGCTCACTCACCGATATCCTTATTGGTAAAAACCATACATTAGCTTTATTGGAGGTTCTTTTCCGTTCCTCCGTGGTGAGAAGAGCAGATACAATACCTACAATCTGAATAAATCATTAAAAATGTCAGCGATGGAATCGAAGTAAACATAGATGGCATCTAAGAAGAAATATACTATCTATACATACCCCATTGCTAATTTTCGTTAAAGGAGCTAAGGTCTTCATCTCCCACCGAGACACATAGTTTTTATTGCAAGATGATATTATTTCTCTAAGAAAAGAAACGAATAAATTAGGAGAAAAAAAACTGTTGGAATTAAATCAAAACTCATATTACTTACTCGTCAGGTCTATCATCTGCAAAAATATAGTCGTAATATCTCGAAGAAACACTAGTACAATTGCTAGGCTTCGAGGTTGAACCCCTTATTAAATTTTTCGATGGTGTGACCGGATGTAAATTTCTACGCATTCTTTTAGAAGGACTGCTAAAGTCAGTTTCTTTTATAGGGTCCAATGCGAGAAATTGGTCCAATGCTTTACTACGATACTGTAGCTCCACGTCCTCCTCTTCGAAAGAAGATACAACGAAAACCACCTTCACATTATTAAATGCTCCAGATGAAGATGCCTTCTTCAAAGCTGGAGATTCTTCAAACTTCTCAAAACGCCGAGATAAATTTATTTGTTCAATTTCTAATGAACAAAGCTTAGAATTGATCTTTGCAACATCAGCTGAAATCATCGACAGATGTTCTTCAATCTTGCACAACATACGCGGAATGAAGGTTTCTTTTGGAACTGGCATCCAATCTTCTACGTCTTCTACATTTCCCACCACACGAGTAGACATCTTGAGAACAAGAAAACTATTGTATTTTAGAAAACTATTCTATGTATTTCAGAATGAATAATAGTACTATGAAACAAGAAAACTATTGCATATATAGCAAGAGAGAAGTACAAAAAGTGAGGAAGATGGAAAGACAAATAAATTTTGAGACTAGCAAACAATCTACTAGCCGTTTGATTGAGGAGGGCTCGAGGAAGATTCTACTAGCCGTTTGATTGAGGAGGGCTCGAGGAAGATTCTACTATCCGTTTAAAAAATACAAAAGGTTATCGTGATCAACTTCAATTAAGGAACTCTATAAGAGGTTTAATTCCGCTTGATTGAGGAACTCGACGAAGTCCGCCGCGAACCAGAACTTCTTCTTCTTTTCTTCTTCATCTCCGTTTCTCCTTCCATCACCACCACCACCATGCCCTGTAGCTTTATAACAAAAATATTAAATTGTTAGATGAAACAAAAAAACTAATTACGAAAAGATTACTAAATCAAAATCAAACAGAACAGATATTCATAGAAAACATGAGATTAAAGATGAAAGTGTCACAGAAGCAACACCACAATTTTACAACAACTAAGCAGACTCTGCTAAGCAATAACTAAAATTAGGGATTGTGTCCTCCTTGGATTTAATTTACACAAAGAAGAGATTTGAGAGAACGAGCTTTTGTCGGCTTCCTAAATGTACCATTCTCCATCCTAAATGTACCATTCTCCGTCCTAAATGTACCATTCTCCGTCCATTCGCCGTATTAAAAGCAAAGAGAATGGCCATTCTCCGTGTTAAAAGCAAAGAGAATGGCCATTCTCCGTTCATTCGCCGTATTCACCGTCCATTCGCCGTATTAAAAGCAAAGAGAATGGCCATTCGCCGTATTCTTCGTCCATTCTCCGTCCTAAATGTACCATTCTCTGTCCACTCGCCGTATTAAAAGCAAGAGAATGGCCATTCGCCGTATTCTCCGTCCATTCTCCGTCCTAAATGTACCATTCTCCGTCCATTCGCCGTATTGAAAGCAAAGAGAATGGCCATTCTCCCAAAAAATATTCACCTCGAAAATATTATCTTTAGAAAAGTTAAAAAATAATCTACCCGACCTCAGAAGCAGGTTTCCTCAGTTCACCACCACCACCATGACATGTAGCTTTATTAACAAAATATTAAATTGTTAAATGAAAAATAAAATTTCAGACAATGGCATGGGCAGTAAAATTAGAGCGGCGTCGCTGGTACTTCTCCTTGTTCAAGGAGGTCTCGACGACGTCCGACGCGAAGCGGACCGATTCTTCTCGGCGCAGCTGGTATTCCTCGTTGTTCTAGGAGGGCTCGACGACGTTCGACGCGATCCGAACCGATTCTTATTTCCTTCTTCATCTCCGTTTCTCTTTCCACCACCACCAGCACCACCACGACTACCATGGCCTGTAACCAAAAAAAAGGTTCAGATTAATTTGCATGGACGAAAGATAGAGTAAATATGAGTTAATTTAGGATGTTCATTGAAAAAATTAAAGTGAAGAATGACCTGCTAAAGCAAGTTACCAACAGGTCAAAAGTCTAAATCAGCATTAAATGATGTCTCCTGTATTATTTTATCTGAATTTAATCTGAACCGTTGGATTAACATCCAACGGTCCAGATTTCGGATGTATCGATACATCCATTTCCAGTGGATGTATTGTAGAATTTTCCATATATATATATATATATATATATATATATATATATATATATATATATATATATATATATATATATATATATATATATAGGTCCCTTCAGGTACGGTACTCTTACTACGAAAAGGTTACGGGAGAAGAAAAAACAAGTCGCGGGCTCACTTCTCCCCTTTATTCATTACAGCAGGAGGGCCTTATTAAATGTGCACACTTTCCAAAACTACTATTCCTTCTTCTCTATTTTTTTTCCCTTGGCTTTCCCTGTAACTTTCCAACTTCCCATAGATGAAGCTCGTCTCCTTTGGAGAGAGGAAGCTTCAGTTCTTACATTTTTTTTCTCTCTCTTTCCATGTTCTCTTTTACTTTCCTTTTGGGGTGGGGGAAGAGGCAGACCGCGACGCGCTGGAGGACATGAACAGCGGTGCGGAGAGTGGTGTCCAGATTCATTACAAGTGTTGTCCGGAGGGTGGTGTCCTCGGTGACGACGGGGGAGGGTTCGGCACGAACCTAGACATGGGTGCGGAGGGTGGTGTCCTCGGCGACGGCGGGGGAGGGTTCGGCACGAATCTGGACAGCGGTGCGGAGGGTGGTGTCCTCGGCGACGGAAGTCGACGTCTGGGTGGCTGACCCGGTCACACCTGGCTTTAAACTTGTTTCTTTTATATGAATGATGTTGTTCGTTGTGCTACTGAGCATGTTTCTTAGATATTTCTAATGATCTCTCTTCATATGTATGCCAGAAGCAAAAAAATGATGCTTGTTTCAAACTCTTTGCTTTCGATCTCGGGCGATATTACTGAGCATGTTTCTTGATATTTTTAATGAGACCTCTTCATATGTATGCCAGAAGCAAAAAAATGATGCTTGTTTCAAATTCTTTGCTTTCGATCTCGGGCATATATCGATAGAAAGAAAGGAAGAAGCAGGCTTGTATCGATAGAAAGAAAGGATGAAGGAGGGAGGTTAGGGAAAGGGCTAGGTGCGGAGGTGGTGTCGAAATTGCAGCAGAAGTAAGCGTCGGGATGTGCACATTCTGTACAGAAGGCATGTATTGCTG
Source organism: Iris pallida (assembly GCA_029216955.1). Taxonomy (NCBI): domain Eukaryota; kingdom Viridiplantae; phylum Streptophyta; class Magnoliopsida; order Asparagales; family Iridaceae; genus Iris; species Iris pallida. Next base: position 67,294 of record JANAVB010020481.1, read on the forward strand.
TAGATCCATATGAAGCTTAGAAATCATGCGGAGTTTTTCTGCAGCTTCAAATTGTATCTTAATTGAATCATGGATAGTGATAATTGTGATCAAGGAAAAAAACATAAAATGTTTGTAAGACTCAGTTTGTAATAAATGTATTTGTAAGACTCAGTTTTGAGTGGAAGAGGACGAAGAAGAGCCTATTAAAACAGACGAATCTGTGAAAAGAAAAGGACCAAAATTCTTGCAACAACCCCTCTAGGAGTCACTATGCTGATGAAAATATTTATCATCTCGTCCAAAGTTTACTGAGCAATTGCACTGTTCCATAACAAAACAAGTAATAGCATGGGAACATTTGGTAATGCTGCACTCAGAGTTTGAAACAAGCATCATTTTTTTGCTTTTGGCATACATATGAAGAGAGATCATTAGAAATATCTAAGAAACATGCTCAGTAGCACAACGAACAACATCATTCATATTAAAGAAACAAGTTTAAAGCCAGGTGTGACCGGGTCAGCCACCCAGACGTCGACTTCCGTCGCCGAGGACACCACCCTCCGCACCACTGTCCAGATTCGTGCCGAAGCCTCCCCCGCCGTCGCCGAGGACACCACCCTCCGCACCCATGTCCAGGTTCGTGCCGAACCCTACCCCGCTGTCGCCGAGGACATCACCCTCCGCACCCATGTCCAGATTCGGGCCGAACCCTCCCCCGCCGTCGCCGAGGACACCACCCTCCGTACCGCTGTCCAGATTCGTGCCGAACCCTCCCCCGCCGTCGCCGAGGACACCACCCTCCGCACCCATGTCTAGGTTCGTGCCGAACCCTCCCCCGCCGTCACCGAGGACACCACCCTCCGGACAACACCTGTAATGAATCTGGACACCACTCTCCGCACCGCTGTTCATGTCCTCCAGCGCGTCGCGGTCTGCCTCTTCCCCCACCCCAAAAGGAAAGTAAAAGAGAACATGGAAAGAGAGAGAAAAAAAATGTAAGAACTGAAGCTTCCTCTCTCCAAAGGAGACAAGCTTCATCTATGGAAAGTTGGAAAGTTACAGGGAAAGCCAAGGGGAAAAAATAGAGAAGAAGGAATAGTAGTTTTGGAAAGTGTGCACATTTAATGAGGCCCTCCTGCTGTAATGAATAAAGGGGAGAAGTGATCCCGCGACTTGTTTTTTCTTCTCCCGTAACTTTCTCGTAGTGAGAGTACTGTACCTGAAGGGACCTGTATATATATATATATATATATATATATATATATATATATATATATATATATATATGAGGAATGATAGGCATCCCCACACTTTTTGCATTTCCATGTTCACATCCATTGGATGTTCTTTAAGTCATCTAATCTTAACCATTGGTAAATCAACGGTTAAGATTAGATGACTTAAAGCACCATCCAACGGTGTAAATAGGAGGATGCTTGGGGATGCAAAAAGTGTGGGATCTTGATCCCCCCTCTCTCTCTCTCTCTCTGTATATATATATATATATATATATATATATATATATATATATATATATATATATATATATATATATACCTTGAATTCAATCATATTGATCAATGACGAGGGAAGAATTATTCACCTACAAATTCGGAGGATTCTTAATTTTAGAAAAAAAACAGAGAGAGAGGGTAATGCATTCTGACAAGTAATCAGTAAAAACGAATAGTTCTGAAACTTAATTATCAAAATATTGTTCTTTTGGATATCACATTTTCAAAAACATGGTTTCATTAGCGTAATTGACATCAAAAATAACAATTGTATGACTGACACTAGTAATAACGGCTAGTTTGGTTTCATTTCTAATAAAAAGCGTCCCATTTCAAATGACAAAAACTAAGGGTGTTTTTTTAGGTACCGTTTGGGAAGGGTGGAAAATGGGAGGAAGAAAAAAGTTGAGGGGAAAGTGAGAGGAAAATTTTAAATGATGGTGTTTGGAAAGGGGGAGAGAACATGGGGGAGGAAAATTTGAGAGGAAAAAGTAGGTGGGTCCCACAAAAAAAAATTTCTCCCAAATGTGGGAGGAAAATGGAGAGAGATGAGAGGAATTTGAGTGAATTTACCCCACCACCCCTCAAAAAGTTAAAATTAAATCATCATTTGAGAATACCAAGGAGGAAATAGTAATTATACCTATATCCATAAACAAATAAAAAATTGTTTTTAAACTTTTCCTTCCCCTACTTTTTGTCCATCCAAACAAAGGAAGGAAAAATTAACTTTCCTCCATTTTCCTTCCCCTCCATTTTCCTTCCCCTCAAATTTTCCTCTCCCTTCCCCCAAATGTTCCCAAACACAGTGTTAGGGTGCGGGCTATGCGCACTCCATCACTTACTAAGGACACTTCAGAAAGAAAAAAAAATTGACTTTCCTATTCTAACCCCCTTCCCCCTGCTCCCCTCCCCTCCCCTATCCCCCGGACCCCGACGCCGACTCCTCTCCTTCGCACTCCTCCTCCTCCTCCTCCCCTCTTGCCCTCCTCCGACGACCCACCTCCCCCGACCCCCTCCTCTCCTCCTCCCCCCTCCCCCTCCCCCTCTAACCCCGACCTCCCTCCCCTCCTCCTCCTCCCCCCCTCCCCTCCCCTCCCCCCTGCTCCCCCGACCCAGAGGGGAGGAGGGTCGAAGGAGGAGAGAGGACGAGGGGAGGGGGGTCGGAGGAGGAGAGGGGTCGGAGGAGGAGGGGAGGGGGGAGGAGGAGGGGGAGGGGGGTCGGAGGAGGAGGAGGGCGGAGGAGGGGAGTCGGCGACGGGATAGAATAGAAAGTTATTTTTTTATTTTTTTGCTGGGGTGTCCTTAGTAAGTAATGGGGTGCGGATAACACCTTTTTTTTCATTTATAAGTGAAGGTCACTTATAAGTGCTACTAACTTCATTTCACTTATAAAACATGTTATTTATTTATTTTCACTTGTAAATGATTTTTTCACTTATAAGTAATTTTGCTACCAAACGCCCCCTTATAGTACTATTTTACCATTATGTCCTCTCATGTAAAACATGAATACTGGATGACAATCCAAAAACATTCTGGCCAAAATATTATATTACAAATTCCAAAATGTTTAGTTCAACATAAATACACATGAAGTTACCTCGAGACGATTTGAAGCTAGGAGATATGGTTTGGCGAAATCACAACATACGTTGAAAAATGAAGCCGTTTTTTGGATGAATTTTGGGGCTGTTTTGAACGAGAAAGAGGAGATTCTTGGTAGTTAGGAAGGAAAAGGGGAGAGGAATGGATGATTACGTTTATATATAGGAAAACCAATTTTTACTAGAATTTGGACAAATGAATTAATTTTTAAGTTTGTACAGGAGCATAATAGACTTTTCGGATGCAATAAGTACTTAAACAATCCAATAAGTAAAAACTAATTACTTATGAATTTGGAGACTTATAAGTGAAAAATTACTTTAAAGTGAAAAATCACTTATAGGTGCAAAAAAAGAACACACTTATTGGGACCAAATTCACTAAAAGGGACGTTTGATTGCAAGGTGGAAAATAAATTAATTCCACGGAGTTATTTTACTAGGACAAAAAATTTATGAAAATTTGAAATTTTCTTATGGAAAATTTAATTGGGATGTTTGATGGTCATTATTTTCTACGGAAAAATAATATTTTTCTACGAACTTGACTAGTTTTATTTTCCACCATTTTGAAAGAAGATATAGAAAATGCTAGGTTTTTTAGAAAATAATTCCATGGAAAATACAAGTCCAATCAAACACAACTATAATTGAGACCCCTACACAGCATAAGTGAAAGAAGAAAAAAAAAAAAAAAAAAAAAAAAACCCTAAATAGTGTTCTCTCGAGGTTATTATTTTTGGCCAATCTTGTACGCTGGAACCAAATATATTTTGGTTTGCCATTTTGACCAAAATGTTACAAAAATAACAAAAGTTATTGTGACCAATTGAAGACAGTTTTTTTTTTAGAAAAATAATATGTATTTTTTGTATTCAAACAAATAAGATGATTTTGAAATTTATTATCCAAGTAGGGTTCTTCTATGTGACATTACATTTTCGAGAGTCGAAGTCGTCTGTGAAATCTTGTTTTGTAAGGATGGACTTCAAATTTCACTTTCAAATATATCTCACTTCCAAACGTACATGACGAGAAGGGAATTTAAAGATTCTTTCTTTCAACAACGGGTGTTTGGTCTAGTGGTATGATTCTCGCTTCGGGTGCGAGAGGTCGCGAGTTCGATTCTCGCAACACCCCTATTTTTACTTTTTTCCCTCTCTTTTTTTTTCCCTATTTTTACTTTTTCCTTTTCTTTTTTTTTACGATTATGAACCCCTATCAAATTAGTATATTGTGTGATTCACATGATTCCACTTGGTCCTAACCAGCTGGGGGCAAAAAAAGGAAAAGGTAAAGAAAAAGAGAATAAATTAAGTCTGCCAATGACCACAAAGCTATTTGTGAACCGGCATAAACTGTCTCACTAAAAGTCTCAAAAGCTCTTGAGCCAAGCTTTTCAGCTAAAGAGAGGATCTTTAGGGTGTACTGGTTTTGGCATTTTTTTTAATTTTTACTAGTAAATTCACGGGTAAAATTTTATTTTATAATATAACTAAAAATAGTTCAAATATTTAAATATATTTGAATATGAATTTGTTAAACATTTTTAAAAAATATTTTTACACTTTATATTAAATTTAAAATATTTTTAATTTAAAACTATTTATTATATATATATATATATATATATATATATATATATATATATATATATATATATATATATATATATATACACTCTGGGTGTGTGTGTTAAAAAGGAGAGAAAGTTTTTATTCGTAAATTTTTAATAAAATAAATGGTGGATGATATACATACAACTTGAACGGTTTATTTTTGAACCATTCCAAGCCGCATTATAAAAAGTAGAGACATAAAATTTTTTTTTAGAAATGTCTACAATGAGCGTACTTGTTGCTCTAGTGCTGGTTATATAAAGAAAATATCCAGAAATATCTGCAATGATAGCATACTCGTTGCTCTAGTACTTGTTTTTGGCTATTTTTATTTATCTAAAGAAAATATTTAAAAATGTTTCCAATTTCATACAAATATAAAAATAATACACGTATATTTCAATAGCAATCATTTCCAATTTAATACAAAGTTCACACACATTTCCGATTTGGGACAAGCCCAAGTTGGATGAAGCAGGTGTATATTTCATGTTCATCAAGCTCTCGAAATTAAATGAGAAGCTGCTCATGAGCCGAGCTCCAGAGTCTTATGTGGGACTGCAAATAAGCCAAGCCGTTCGCGAGCTGCTTGAAGCTCAGCTCGATAAAATCTCTTTTGAGCTCGGTTCATTTTGTAAACAAGTTGAGCTCAAGTTTCATTTTCTAGCTCGTTTAATAAACGAGCCAAGCTCAAGCTTAGAAGTACTTGGCTCGTTTGAGCTCGCAAGCTGGCTCGTTTAAAAGATCGTTCAGGAGCTTGTTTAGAAGCTCGTTTATTTTTTGTTGAATTCTAATTTTATATATATTTGTATAACAATATAGTTGTGTGCATTATATATTTCTATGTCCTTAATAATTGATATTAAGGAACTTTTTAAATTAAATTTTGATAAATAAATTGTTAATATACAGGTACTTGAACTCAAATCTAACTAGCTTGAAATCGAGCTCGTTAATCTTGAAATCGAGTTTAATGAGCTTGAAATCGAACTTAATGAGCTTAAAATAAAGTTAAGCGAGCTTGAAATCAAACTTAACGAGCTAGATTTTGAACTTATCGAGCTTGTTATTAAGCTTGAATTAACTTGCTTATCAAACCAAGCTCAAGCTTAATATAAACAAGTTCGAGCCAAACTCAAGCTCTAAAATAAAAAAACTTACCGAGCTCTATTAATTTTGGTCAAACCAAAATCAAGCTTTCAAAAGCTTGGCTCAGCTTGCTCATTTGCAGCCCTAGTCTTATGAAGAGCCAAAGAAGGGGTTGCTCAACTCGAAGCTTGGCTTGCATCCACAGTGGTGACATTTCGTACATACTTTAAAATTTTTAAAAATAGCATAAATTAGTACTTTCAAAATATCCCCCTTCACTAGTACACAATGACACACTCCAAATAACACACCAAAATCTATACTCCAAATTAACTTTTTCTTTTTCTCTTGGTGGGCCGACTTGAGTACTGTTTACGAGCTAAGACTCGTTCCAAATTTAGAGATCCTCTTGGCTTGCTAGCATTTTCAAGTGTGGATAAGAGTCCACTGCAGTTCCCAACTGCTATAAATTTTGACTAAAATAAAAATACAATACTTCAAACTACTCAAACTGTGGATGCTCTAACACCCTGAGAAAGCAATCTACTATACATCATTCGTTATCAACATCCATTTATCCCCTCCTATCTGTTTCAAAACTAATTGGCTCAACTAGACTACTTGAACCAGAAACTCACTGAAAGTTTCTGTTTGGATACAGCTTTAAAGAATTTAGCTGTCCCCTCGCCCATTTCATCCGTCGACCGAAACAGATTTCAATAGAATACCACTTCACCAGACGATCCCACATTCGGCTTTAAATGAAGGAGTATCAAAAACAAAACACCAACACATCACAATTAGTCAGGGCAGGGCCATGTAAATCCCGAACAGTGTAGAAAGTTGAAACTTTGCATACGAACAGGAGGAAATGGTGGTCGGGAGACAGAAAACTGGGAAACAATCCAGCTCTTCACAAGTCCAACAACATTTTAACATTTGAAACCTCCGCAAGCTATCAGCCATACTATGAGTAAGACGGCAAGCAGAGAACCTCCCACCATCAACTTGAATCTGAGGTTATCGAGCCACATCTTACGCCGAAGCTGCCTGCCTTGTCTCTGGAAGCTATCAGCCTAAAAAACCATTTTGCCAGAGACCAAATAGATAGTCAGGCAATGAAATTCAATCCACCTTTTTTTTTTCTTGCAGAAGAATGAAACATATTGATTTTAAACAACACTATAATAACAAAGAAAATACCTGAAACTGTAAGTTTTCTGTCTTATCCACCAAAAGTTCGATTTTCTCCCCCCGGTCAAGGACCTATGCAAAATCAAGCACCGGATAAAGATACTTATTTGTCATGAGATAGCTTAACATTTCTGTTTTAACTTTTATAGGCAACACCGACAAACTTTGGTTATTTATAAGGACACATCATATTTTGATCAGAGCTATCACATTTCTAAGTTTGATTTATTTACAAGTTTGCCATTGAAAAAATTACTCAGGATTATCCCATTTCTAGGTATAAAAGTCACTTTTTCTATTTTTGCTCGTCTTCTTGCTCAACACATCCAATAAGAAGAAGAAGAACAAAAATGTAGGATGTGTTTTCTTCTCTTCTTTTTTTCTCCACCATTTTCATCCTCATCTCCATCAAAACCCTAATTTTTTTCTCATTTCCAATTTCGATGGCACCCAAAGGCTCCTCATAATGTACAAACCCTAATATTGGTGGAAACCCTAATATTGGTGTTCAACAAGTGCAAACAAGAAGAACAATAATGGACTTGTTGTTCAACAAGTGCAAACTAGGACTGCCTAATTTTCTGGCAGTCCTACAAACTGATAGGACTGCCAGAAATAGTGGCAGTCATACTTCACAATAAGTGAAACCAAGGACTGCTACAAATTCTGGCAGTCCTACATATGGTCAGGACTGCCAGAAATTGTAGCAGACATTGGTTTCACTTGCTGTGAAGTAGGACTGCCATTATTTCTGGCAGTCCTATCAATTTGCAGGACTGCCAGAAAATTAGGCAGTCCTAATCAACGCGGAGTTTTTTCGATCGTGTTTGTTAAGTGTTATATTAGAGTTATTGGGCATTAGTCCCACATTGCTTAGAATAATAGGAGATGAGGCTAGCATCTCCTATATATATGTAATCTCTCCCTCCACAAAATCCTAACCTCCCATTCTCCCCCCCCCCCCCCCCCCCCCACACCCAACCTACTGTTGCCGCTGCCGAACCCTGCCCCCCTGCTACAGTACCCGACACCCCCCCCCCCCCCCCGGGCTACAGCAAACCCCCCCCCCCAACCCACGCTGCTACAGTACCCGACCCCCACCCCCCCACCCCCGCTACAGCACCAGAACCCCCCCCCCCCCGGCTGCCCCCCCCCCCCCCCCCCCCCGATGCCTACAATACCTAACCCTCTACTTCCATCAGCCGCCACCCACTCCCTCCTAACCTTAGTTTAGGTTCCAAAAAATGTTAGGAATCTTAGAGGGGAAACACTTGTTGGAACCTCTGCCCTTCAATGCTGAAAATTTAACAAAGAGCACACATATGGTTTGTTGTGCATGAATCTTTGTTTCTTTCCTTGATCTCCACACCAGGATTTAACAGAGGATACCATGGGTTATCTCTCTGTCCTGGCTTGTGATCCACACTCTCTCTTTCTATGCGCGTGTGCCGGTTCTAGGCTCCGTTTTTAGCGCATTGACAGAGTTGTTGTGTTTATCAAGAGGAAAGAACAAATCGACAGTCAAATCTCTGATAAATGGCAGACTCTACGACAAATAGCAGCGCCACAGATACTAGTGTCATCAACACACTAGCAGGCACTAGCACAACGATTTCCTCCATTCGACTTGTCGATCGACGGTTGGAAGGGCCAGAGGGCTACTCCACATGGAAAAAGAAGGTCGAGAAGACACTTCGAGGAATGCGGTTGTCCAAACATTTGAGTGACAACCCTCCAACAGAAGATGATCCCATCTTTGAGCAATGGGAGACGGATGACAGTAGACTGTTTACACAGTTGATGAATTCCATGGAACCATCGGTGGAAGACATGGTTCAAAATACGGACTCCGTGAAGGAGTTATGGGAGGTACTGGCGGCGGCATTTGATGGTAAACGCGATTTGTCTCGTATTTATGACTCGGACGTTGGTGTATACCGAGCAAATCAAGAAGACAAATCCCATAAAGACCATTTCCGGGCCTTTAAGGCTATGACGGATGAGATCGATCGCGTTTTACCTCTTACGTCGGATATTAATGAAGCACGTGCTCAACGTGAGCAGCTTCATGTCATGGCTTATCTTGCCTCACTCCGTCCTGATGCAAACTCTGCTCGATCTCAGATTATTGTTGGATCTGATGTACCGTCCCAATTGGAAGCACACTATCGTGTCCTTCGGGCTGCCAAAGTAGTTGAAACCACTCCGGGTGATCCTCATGCTGACCGTTCTGCTCTCGGGACCGCACGTACGGGATTTCGTGGTGGTCGTGGCGGCCGACGTAGTGACCGCAATACTGGTCGTGATGGAGGACGGGGCAATGGCGGTCGTGATGGAGGAAGACCGCGCACATGCTTTAACTGTGGTCAGCTTGGCCATTTCTATTGGCAATACACTAAATCATCTGCTGCTAATATCACCACTGGTGCCCCTGATGATGGTGTACGATCTATTCGGATGACTTCAGACTCATATACAGAGTTCCTTGATTTCCAGGCTCAACGTCGTGGTGAAACATCCACGTCTGGTTCCACAGCTGGATACTCAGCAACGTGCATAGTGAAATCCAAGCAGTGGATAATTGACTTTATGCATCCTCTCACATGACTGGAGACGCAGGTATGATACATAATTATGTACATGTACGTCGTGCTTCTGGCATTACTGTTGCCAATGGAGGTTTCCTGACAGTCCGAGGACGTGGAAGTGCCAATCTTTCTACCGGACTGTCCTCAACTCTGTGCTACTTACTCCTGGGAACCCGTTCAGTTTACTTTTTATTAGTCAAATTACTCGTGAACTACATTGCTCGGTAACATTTTTTTCTGATGGCTGTGTTTTTCAGGACCTGAAAACTGGAAAGACTATCGTTAAGGGGCATATGGCTGGAGGCTTGTACCTGTTTGACACTTCTTTTGTTGCCTGTGCCGGCATGAAACTCGATCATGTCGAGTTACATTGTCGGTTAGGCCATCCATCGTCCCAAACTCTCCAGAAAATATACCCATATTTAGATATTCCCTCTTCTTTTCATTGTGAGCCATGTAGTTTAGCTAAGCATCACCGGGTTCCTTATCCGGTGTGTCCAAATAAAATTGTTTCCGCTCCTTTTGAGTTGGTGCATTCTGATATATGGGGACCTTGTCCGACTGAATCTGTAATGGACTTTAAGTACTTTGTTACTTTTGATGATGATTACTCACGACCTTTATTTATTTGATGAAAAATTGCTCTGAATTATTTAACATTTGGTGCAACTTTCATGCCGAAATAAAAACACAATTTGGTCTTCCTATCAAAATTTTTCGGAGTGACAATGGCCGTGAGTATTTATCTCGTGATCTCGATAAACATCTGGCCCGCAACGGCATCATCCACCAAACCTCTTGTGCGTACACACCACAACAAAATGGTGTAGCCGAACGCAAGAAACGCCATTTATTGGAAACATCACGTGCTCTTATGTTTCAAGCACGTACTCCCAAGAGATTTTGGTCGGATGCGGTTCTTACTGCTTGTTATCTTATTAACTGCATGCCATCGTCCGTTTTCAATGGTAGCACTCCTTTTTCTATACTTTTTCCTGGACGAGAGCCATTTCCTCTGCCTCTCCGAATCTTTGGCTGCTTATGCTATATTCGGGATACCCGACCAACCCTTTCTAAATTAGATCCTAAGGCAATACAATGTATTTTTCTTGGGTATCCTAAAGATCAGAAAGGGTATCAGTGTTTCTCCCCTGTCTTAAAGCGATATTTTTTCACTCGGGATGTTACCTTTGTAGAAACCGAATTTCCACCACTCCCACAATCAAAGGGTCCGGCTGCTCCTCTGGCCTATCCAGAAGAGAATTTTTTGTTATTTTCTCCTCAAACACAACAGCCCCCCGTATGGGTGCCCTCCCTTACCGAGTCAGTCTCCCAGTCAGATGGTCCATATACACCGATTCAGCCATTGCCAACATCGCCAATAGATTCATCCTTCCTCTGGTTCCACCAACAATTCCGGCTCAAATGAGTTGCCTCCATCTGTTCCACCAGCAGCTCCACCAGTTCCGCCAGCAGCTCCGACGGTCCCGCCTCCAGAACGTCCTCGTCGTGTCTGTCGTGATCATCCCTTGTATGTTGACAGCTACAAAGGTCTTACCAGTCACACTCAGTCTCTGGTGGCTACTATTGATGGAATTCAGATCCCCAAGACCGCTGAGGAGGGTCTCCGACATCCTGGTTGGCGTGCTGCTATGAACGAGATAAAAACTCTCCAGGAGAATCATATATGGGACTTAGTCGACTTACCTACTGGTAAACAGACAGTCGGCTGCAAATGGGTGTTCACGATTAAGGTAAAACCGGATGGCACTCTTGATCGACTGAAGGCTCGACTGGTGGCCAAAGGATACTCTCAAACCTATGATGAGGATTACTTCGAAACATTCTCTCCTGTGGCCAAAATGACATCCGTTCGTGTCCTCGTGACCTTGGCCATCCGATATGATTGACCATTACTCCAGCTAGATATAAAGAATGCTTTCCTCTATGGGGATCTTGATGAAGAAGTATATGTGATGCAACCTCCCGGGTTCGTTGCAAGGGAGGGTAAAGTGTGTCATCTGAGGAAGGCACTCTATGGTCTGAAACAATCACCTCGTGCATGGTTTGGTAGATTTACACAGATTGTTACTCACTTTAGAATGTGTCAATCGAAGAAGGACCATTCAATCTTCTATCGACACACATCTGCTGGAAGAATACTTCTTGGTGTCTGCATTGATGATATTGTAAGTCTCAAGAAGTTTCTTGGAGAACAATTTCAAACTAAGGATATGGGATCCTTGAACTATTTCTTGGGCATTGAGGTCATACGCGGTAAGCGAGACATTGTAATATCTCAAAGAAAGTATGTGGTGGGCATACTAAATGATGCAGGCATGATGCAAGCAAAGGGAGCAACCTAACCTATAGATCCAGGGGCGAAGTTACTTCCAGACGAAGGGGTCCTGATGACCAATCTAGATCAGTATCGTCGAGTAGTTAGAAAACTCAACTACTTAGCAGTCATGACGCGTCCGGACATTTCTTTTGCAGTGAGTATTACAAGTAGATTTATGGCTTCTCCAAGAGTTCCACACTGGCAGACAGTTCTCAGAATTCTGTGTTATCTAGTAAAAAATCCAGGAAAAGAAATTTGAATGGAAAATAATAGACACTCGCATTGAGTGTTTTACTGATGGTGACTGGAGAGCAGGCCTGACAGATAGACGATCTACATCTGGCTACTCAGTATTTATTGCCAAAAATCTAGTATCATGGAAAAGCAAGAAACAAAGTGTGATAGCACGCTCAAGCTCAGAAGCAGAATATCGAGCTATTGCTCATGGCACGCAGAGATATTATATATGAAGCATCTCCTACAAGAACTGGGAGAAGACGCAGGATCTCAAGTGGCAGATCTATGGTGTGATAACCAATCTGCTATTCACATTGCCACCAACCCAGTATTTCATGAACGGACGAAGCATATTGAAATTGACATTCATTTTGTTCATGATGAATATACAAAGGGAGTGATAAAGTTTCAACATGTGAGGACCGACGACCAGATAGCTGATATCTTCACAAAGCCTCTTCTGGGTCCTCGGATTCAATTTTTATGTAACAAGCTGGACATGATTAACATCTATGCTCCAGCTTGAGGGAGGGTGTTAAGTGTTATATTAGAGTTATTTGGCTTTAGTCCCACATTGCTTAGAATAATAGGAGAGGAGGCTAGTCTCTCCTATATATATGTAATCTCTCCCTCAATAATAATCATCCATTTTCCATTCCACAGTGTTTACTTGAGTTTAATTTAAATGGGTAATTCCCCACTCCGAATGTACTTGGGGTTTAATTCAAATGGACTACAAATAATTGAAATAAGCATTGTAATGTATACTTGGATTTTCGAAATAAATTGTTAGGGTTTTGAAAATAAAGAGAAAGTATTAGAGATTATATCTTGTTTGTGAGGACCGTTTGGGTGCCATCGAAGGGATATAGTGGAGAATGGTGGACAAAGATAAAGAAGATGTTGCTTAGGGAGGGAGGAAATGGTGGAGGAGAAGAGGAAGAAGAAGATGAGAGGAAATAGGGTTTTGGAAGAGAGAGAGTGAAATGTGGAAATGAAACTAAAATTTGGGATTTGGTGGGGGGGGGGGGGGGGGGGGGGGGGGGGGGGGGGGGGGGGGGGTTGGGTTGGGACAGTCCTACAAGTAAAAAAATGGACTGTCCTGAGTAATTTTCTCCCAAACCTGGGCTAGCCCTGATCAAAAAATGATGTGCCCTTATAAATAATCCAAACTTTCAGCTACATGAATCCTTTTCTCCATTCATATTATAGGGCGACGACCTCTGTCAAATTGATATTATAAGAGAGGAACAAACAGGCTCATCAAACTAATGAAATTAAGTAGAATATAAATGCAATATTTTGTGTGCCATAATCTAAGTAGAATGTAGTTGGCATTCGAAGGAACAAACTGGCTAGTTCAGTAATGCTTTCAGTATGTACATATAAAGAATCATGCTGGTTCCACTATTTTCCCAGGTAGAAAGACAACGTAAGCATAAACCAATTCTCATTCAATTGAAATACTAGATCATATTAGTGAGCCACACGTCGGACAAATCTTAATTAAAAATCAAACAGTTTACATATTATGATGTAATATATGACCCACAACTAGGACCCCAACAAGTTTCAATTGTTTGGAATATGTTAAGTGCAGTTTGGAAGCTGGAGGTTGCTAGATAATATCGGACATCTGAAATGCTGAGATTAAGGGGTCATGGCCATCAGAATTCTCCAAATATAATGCATCTCACAAGCCTAGAGAAATTGTCCAAGTCCCCCTTGATAAAAATCCCTAAGTATGAGTGAACTTCTCAACTACACTATCAAAATCCTAACATAAGTAATAAGTTGTATGGGTGCCAGCATCTTGTAGGTCTTTTGACATCTGTCTAACAGCAATTACAAGGAACTTCTATGTGATTTTTCAAATCTATAGCCGGCAGATATGAGTCTACCTTTCTCTGTGGGGAACTTTTTTAAAAACAATATTGTAAATAGCATACCATTTCCCTTGAGAAAAAAATTGGCCTTTTACGGTGGAAAAAAAAAAAAGCTTATCGCTTTTACTAAAATTCCCACAAAAGGATTGCAAAAACATATCTTTTTGTACGCAAGCAAACAACTACTTTTAGGGTGCAAACATACCAACAACAGAACAACACATCGAGGGTTTGAACTCTGATTTAAAGTGATTTTGCAATAATTTTACAATCATGGTAACCTCTTGTGAAGCTTCATGCCGCATCCTTTCACATCAAGTGAGACAGCAAGGACATTGCTTCTCTCATTAGAAGACATGAATTCAAATGATGACACCCCAATGGGGACAACCTGAAGACATTATATATTATTCTTGTCAATTAACTGGGTATGCGGTAGGGGGACTTTATTTGCCCTGGGGATCAGGCAGGTTCTCTAAAGAGGCCCAGACACTACATAGCCAAAAGAAAAAGATGAACTGTTCAGAGAGACATCCACATAAATCTTTTCCAATCAGTGTAATAGTATGATGGTTTATCAACTCCATTTTATGACTCAGATGCAAATGACTATACACGAATGGACTTAAATATTTGAATGCCATATCTTTCATGAATATAAATAACTTCCAATGAATACCAAAACACTAGGACTTGTCATAACATTTTAGGATTTTGCCTTAGTTTGTAGAAGAAGTTTACAATGAGGCAGCCTCTAATAACCATACAATTCTTTCTTCCTTAGAAGTTAGTTTATCTACTTTGCCATAATTGGTTGCCTTTTAGCAGATGAATAATGAAACCAGTCACAATCCACTATCTCTTGATCCAAAATATTTATTCCACATCTCATTTTTAGTTCTAATTTCTGATTCAAAAGCATGTGTCATGAAGTCCTAAATTAAGTCTTACTCTTTCCCTAGGTTGCCAACTCATGATACACATCGTGTATCGATTTGCTTGTCTATTGAATCATGTATTATGTATCATATCGTATATTGTGCCATACAATAACTCTAGGAGTTTAGGTTTATATTTCTAAATCCATATAGCAACATAATTTAATATATTATTTTCATAAACTTTTATTCATTTCATATTTACAGGTATATCTAGTTCCATAATCAAGATTCAAGTACACATTACATGACCGAAGTAAAAAAATAATAATACTACCAATTATCCCATATGCATCGTATCGGATCAACCAATACATAAGGAGATGGTAGTAATACCGTATCTTATGATATGTATCGTGTATCGTAAGATACTAACAACGTAGCACTTTTCCTCCTTAGAAAATTTTAATCCAATAGAAGTTTTCATAGATTTATAGTAGGGCACTAATAGAGGTCTAAAAATAGGAAACCTAATTTTCATGTGATATTTGGATAACATAAAATCCTACAAAAATACACACATGTTCAGCATTCAAGAATAACTCAACAATGTTGAAGAGCTTGAAGTTCAGTTAAAAAAAAAAAGAGTTCATAAAGCTCCAAACAGGTTTGGAAAAGTTCTGGTAAAAGAAAATTACAACAAATATAAAACTGAAAACAGATACAGTACTACAGTTATATATTAAATGATGTACCAATAGTTTTTTTTAATAGAGGATAGTGTAATCCTTCACCATCGAAACATAAATTATTAATTAAAATTTACATGGCAACATAGTGGTGAAAATTGTACAATCCATGTAAAAAGATAATAAGGAGCCCATGATCTAATCCTTATTTGGTCTCTCCAATTAATAATAAACTATGAAATTTCGAGAACTCGATTCAAAGGGACACTCATATTTCCAAGGTCTTTTTCCTCTCTCACGACTTCCATCCCTAATCCTACCAAGAAAGTTTCAAAAACCCTACCTGGAAGCATGGTATCCAACTCCACACTCTCGGCTTGCACAACCTACTCTCGTTAGATCTTCCGAGAAGAAACTAAATGTTGGATCCTTGCTGGTAGGAGCCCATGGCAGGAGGGCAGACAAAATGAAACACCAGATCACGTGTTCCTTCCTTGAAATAAAAGACGAATTCTGGGAGTTATTTGAGTTTTTTTAATGTTAATTTAAAGGCTGAATAAGTCTCGAGGTTCACATGTTGATGCTGCCTTGCTTTAATGAGCGAATATTAACTATACTTTAGAAAATTCATCAAGACTGTTACTACATTTATATCAAGCTATAATCATTATCAAATGGGTTGTATGGCCAAGTGAGAAAATCATCTGCCCATCCAGAACTATTTGCCATTTAGACACATTACTCGTGTGTTGTTTTATTTATAATTAAAGTACTATTTTGAGTTGAACGTGCTCCAAGGAATTAAGGATTCAATCATAACCCACAGGTGTATTTATTTTTAGCTATAAATGGAAGTGTCAATCTCGTAGGTTCTTTAAAATATACAACAGTGTTCTTCAGGTTTCCATCTTCCTTTGTTTCTTTTTAGTATGCTTCCTATTATCTATTGTTTTTTCTTCTTTCTCCAATGTATCAAGCATTATGCTTACTACATCCTTCTCCTTTTCTTCCCCACTAATATTGTTCTCTCCTTTGATGTTCTATTAACTCTTTTACATGCAAACCTGAATCCGTCAATCACATTCCTGCTTTAGTAGGGAGCATAGGACACAAAATAGTGACTTGTCTACCTTGAACACGTGACAGACATAACCCAACACTTCCAAATACACTACAACATATAATAATAATTTGCATGTCCATATCACAATGTTGATCTTCTGCAGCGACTCGTACTCGTGTCCATGCAACGTAGCTGGTTCATTTCTCTTTCCAACAAACATTAATTTTCCTTTCTTTACTGAAAAATGAAGGAAATAGATATTTCCCCATCTCTTCTTTAATACTCTGAAATCCATCACAAAACTTTCAATTCAACCTACAAACCGGATTATAGAACATGTACAGCAAGCACCAAAACAGAAAAGAAAAGAAAATTGCCATAAAATAACAGAAAAAGAACTTTGTTGCAGGTTGAAAGTTCAAACCATACTCATTATCCTAAATCGGTCAAGGAAATGTATGGCAAATCATAGGGGGCATCCATTTGCTTGTCTTAGTTATTTGGAACAGGGAGGATACTAACAAATGGAGAGATATCGAACCGTTTCAGCTTACATGAGCAGCAAAATTTGAAAACACAACAGACCAGAATTTTACATAATAATGTTGCAACTCCAATAACATAACAGATCTCCTATGCATGTAATTAAAAGATGTTCTCATGTTATATACATATACAATCAATGATGTACATTTTCATGAGCTGGAAAAAGAAAGACAATCTCAATACCATAGATTACAAAGCATCAACCATGGCAAGTAGGAAACAAAATAGAGGGCATTATAGTGCTCATGATTTGCAACGAAGCTAACCAAACTAGCTAAGAAAGAAAGTCACTTATTTCGAGGGACAGAAGAATCAACAGAATATACTCTTGCTAAGAAAGTATAGAAAATATGTCTACCTTCTCAATGTTGTCCATCATGACTCCTTTGACCTCCGTAATTTGAGTTTTCAGTTTGGATAATTTTCCCATCTCCTCGGGATGACTTGTGCAGTATTGCAAATGTTCTTTCAACACTGGTCTGTTTCAACCAAGAAAGGGTTACATGCAACCAAAAGTCATCGAGGACAAGACACCACTACCTCAACACGTACAAAATTACAAATACATACCCGAATTCCCGATCAAGTTGGTATGCAATACTAAATCTATCTTCAAACAAGTCATCGTCATCTTCATCCGCAAGTGGGTGAGGATCCTCACTACTGATACTTGACCCATATCTTTTCATGAAATCATCTCTAACTCGCTCTAGAAACACAAATGGTACGCTCCTCCCGACCAACTCATCAGCAACAACCAAGAACTACACAAACAAAAAACAACTAAGCTTACATGCAAAGATAAGACGAGAGAATCCTAGGAAGCATGAACACTTCCGAAAATCCGTGCCGCATCCGCTTGTGTCATGTCTGTCAAATATTGGCACATCAAAATACACTA
>JANAVB010020482.1:0-35405 GCA_029216955.1 Iris pallida
TTTGGCCACTGTAACTCCGTTATCAGATTGAGAGGACTTGTATCCTTTTACTCTTTCTCTGAGATGGAAGAAATCTAACAACGTATTTGAAGTTTTTCTAACACCAAAAGTTTGCTTCTGATTAGTCTGCGTTCCTCTATCAATCAACCACATGACGTTTATTGTCTTGGGGATTTGTACATAGGGAGCATTATTTATCACCCTATCATGAAAAGCAAAGAACTTTGAGCAATTAATCCATAGTTTACAGGATCGGCCGATACCGATCCGATACGGCCGATACCGATACGGTTTGGCATGTCCAGTTCCGATACCGGCCGATACCCGATACTGACCGATACCGACATTGGGGTCACTTTTCCGGTCAATTTGGCAAAAAAAAAAAATTGAATGAAAAAGACAAATCATCATGGGTTTAAAGCATATTAAGGTTGTAAAAGCATGTAAAAGGAGAAAATTTATCTATTGCATGTAAACCAAACGGTTAAGGTGACTATTATTTTTTAATTTCAAAACTACTAAGAAATAACACTGAAAATACTTAAAATTATGCCTAAATATATATAATATATTTTAAATGTTAATAATTATTTGTTTTCCGATACCAAAAAAAAAACGATCCTCCGATTCGAAACTACGAATACTACCGATATCGCCAGTACATACTCAAAGGAATGGTCCGATATCGATACTTCGAACCTTGAATTAAACGATAATACATCGAATCTTCAGCTTTATGATTATCAGTGTCATTGCAGCAACAAGAATGGAACCTTTATATCTTACTACGAAAATGCCAGCGCGGGTCGCAGATTATGTCTTAAAAAAAGTGGACAAAAAAAATGACAATCAAAGTAAACAGCAGAAAGATCAAAGAATATATTTACACCTTTTTTACATATCTATATTTACAGAAGATATAAAGGATCTGAATTATGGCAAGTTCAAAGCAAGTTTCGCAGCGTATTATATCATTTTTGTATGTCCGATTTGATATCCCCTACCGATACCAAAAATTTGGCTGTCTTTTCGGTCATTTTAGCAAGAAAAAAATTAAAAGAAAAAGTATGAAAAAAGTAATGTAGACAATGCGTAAATGATAACATTCATCGATACAATGTAATTGTTACCATTTGTCAAAGTTGTGTATAAATTCAAAATGTTCATACATCATAATATTGTTCCATTCAAAACTATATACTGCGAAGTTAGTTTGTCTAAAATGTAAAATGAACATAATATCTTACACAAATACATAACATCATGTCTAAATGTACCAAATATTTTACTAGCCTTTTAAACTTTTTATTACTTTTTGGCCCTTCGAAACGGAGAACTCTAATCCACCGATACCTTTACTCATAAGAAGGGACCAAAACCGATTACGATACCTATACTGATAGTGGGAACCTTGGCCCAAAGCTCAAAGTTCACACGAGCTTTCTTTATTTGATTCGATCGAACTTTCCATGCACGATTTATGTCATGAATATAGACGGGATAAGGAAAAGACTTCAAATGTAGTGTGTTGTTTATATTGATGAGTATATATGCATGTAGACGATATCTACGTGTTGTATTCGTAATATGAAGTTTGGTTAGTGGGTTTTTCAATGTTCATTTTGACCCGGAACCTTATGAGTTCCAGGATGGTTATCCTCTCTCTTATTCTAGCGAAAATCTGTATACTAAAAAGTATTTTGTAAGCTGGCAAAAAGATTTGTTGCGAGTTGGTGTGAACTTGCAATGATTCAGATCCTTCATGGCTTTTGTAAATATACATGTGTAAAAAAGGTGTAAATATAATCTTCCATCTTTCTGCTCTTTACTTTGATATGATTATTATTTTTCCTGTTTTCTAAGACATGATTTGCGACCCGCGCCATCAGCAAAGGCATTTTCCTAGTTGTCCTTATAGTAGTCACAACTCCACCGTACATATCGTGAAAATCTTCAATAGAAGTACTAGATACTTGGTTCTTCTAAAAATCAGGCACATTATCTTCCCTTGGATCACGCAACACATTTCATAAGCCTTTTGTAAGTTCATAAAACCATAATAGATCTCAGTTCTAATCTCTGAACCATTCTGTTAGATTTAAGTAAATAACTTTCACGATTGACCTTCCTGGCGTAGACCAAATTAACTTCAAATACAATCATTATTCACTTCGTCCATGTTCAATTACTAGTTCATAGAGCTTCATAATTTATGTTTCTTTTAACTATATTTAAGTACAACGATATATATATATATATATATATATATATATATATATATATATATATATATTCCTTATTTTTATTAATAGATGCAAAATTATTTCTTCAATTCATTAAGGAATTATCTAGTCTTCATCTTTTGGTTGAACAATTCACTTAGCTAAACCATTCTTTGGTTTATTTTTCTAGTCTTCATAACCTTGGCATAACTCTCAATTTGGTACATCAAACATTACAACTTTCAATTTGGAAAACATACAAACTCTCCCACTTTTATGTTCCAAAAAGCATATTTAAATTCATTTCATCAGAAATTTGGGTCGGGTTATCAGGTTCATTGTCATCCCTACCAAACTACATTGCTATGTTTCTCCTGAAGGAAATAAAATGTCTCTCTTAATAAAAGATACATTTTCTATATTACATCCATACGATAACATAAAATCAAGTATCACATATGTAAATCCCTTATATTCCATATCCAGATTCGATGGCTCTCAAGCATCTTCTCATATTCATTTATCGTCTCCCTTTTGATTATCTCCTCTAAGTATTCTGGAAATAAAGTATTTATATCTTCCCTAATAAAATTCCATGTAAACCTAAATGGGGTACACACGCACTAACCTATGTTGTCACAGGCAATGCCTAGGCATGCGGGTTGGAGAGGTTTCACCTCGACCTGGGAAAAATGCCCCTGGGTGAGGTTTTGCTCGTCTAGGCTCCCGCCTATGGTCGCTCAGGAAAAAAAAAAATCCGCCCATGGTCGCCCAATTATGCTTACTATCTTTACTTGATGTTGAATATTGGTTATTTCATGTTTGTTGCTTATTATCACTTTTATGCTTAATGCTTAATACTTATCGCTTATTAGTTCTTACATATTGTAGTATGCATAATTGCAGAATTTTTGACTCAAAGCAGCGAATCCTGGGCGGACGCCTAGGCGAGGCGGGTGGCATGTCGCCTCGCCTCGCCTCACCTCGCCTCGCCTAGCGCCCAGTACAACATAGGCACTAACTAATGCTATTGCCACAGCAGTCTATAAAACAAAGTATAAAATGATCAAGGTCTCGTTAATCATACCTATGTAATATTGACTAGATTAACGGGGAGCAGAATTAGGCGTGCTAAGAGTCTTTTTCTCTTACCATTTGACAATAATCCTTTTTTGGTTCAGCAGCTGTGAGACTCGGTATAAGTACGTTACAGTGTGTTTCAAAAATTCATCATCACAAATCAATAAAGCTTTGCCTATGTGTAGAGCCAAAAGTAAGATATCTTTACTAATACCTAGAAAACTAGTTTTAAATGACCAATTAGCTTAATACTATGGTACTGATGCTCGACCTTGACAAGAGAGAACTGCTAGTAAACATATACATATAAACTAGTCAGAATTAAAAACCAAAACATTCTTAACTCAGCTAACATCCTAAGGTTCGCAGTATCGGTATCGGACCATTCCTATGAGTATCGGTATCGGCAATATCGGTTGTATCGGCGGTTTCGGATCGGAGTATCGGATTTTTTGGTATCAGAAAACAAATAATTATTAATAAGTTATTAACATTATTTTTTCTATACATTTAGGAATAATTTTTGAGTATTTTCAGTGCTATTTCTTAGTAGTTTTGAAATAAAATCAAATAGTAATCACCCTTACCCATTGGTTTACATGCAATAGATAAAAAAATTCTTTTTTACATGCTTTTACAACCTTATTTGCTTTAAACCCTTGCTGATTTGTCTTTTTCGTTCAATTTTTTTTGCTGAATTGACCGAAAAAAGAGACCCCTAACGTCGGTATCAATCAGTATCGGTCGGTATCGGATCGAACATGTCAAACCGTATCGATATCGGCCGAATGGGATCGGTATCGGCCGATACTGTAAACTATGATCCTAGTGGTAGGTATATGCAATATACACGACTCTAGAAACCTAAGGATTGGCTCAAAAGCACAGTGCAGAAAATTAACTTGGAAGTTAAAACGGAGAAAGTAAGCCAAGCACTTAGCACTTTCGACATCTATTAAACTCAGACGAGAAAAATCTGTTACCTGTCCAGGATGGGGAGAACTGAATTGTAATGCTCGCCAAGCCCATATGCATGCATGTGATATGATAGAATTATACTAGGATTCGAGTGGTCACTATCATTCTCTCAACTTGTATTCCTTCCCCATTTCCACATCAGGGAATGATCCTGAATAAATCACTATATGTTTCTTGAGGGAATGCATGAGAGCACCAAGCTCAAGTTGCCCTCCCCAGGCTGCTGTGGTTTCTACCTCTTCACAATACTGCTTGAATCTTTCCAAGGGTGAGCTATCGGAATCTACTTCAACCTTATTCTCTGACAAGAAAAAAGGTAAGAAATCTGAGGTGTGCTCCCTCATGTAACTAGCAGCCATCTTTCGGAGCTCCAAGTAGCCGTACGGGGACGCATTTCTTGCGTGGAACGACAGCTGGTCCTCGACGGCTCGGTAGAGACAATGACCATCCGGCTTTATCTCATTGACTCTCAACCCGAGGGGCTTGAGCTTTTCCTCCAGCTTCTCGTTCTCGACCATGCGGTCGCTGATGATGTTGTTTTGCTCTTCCTCTATCCTCTGCTCTCTCGCTGCTTCTTGCTGAGCCCTCTTTTCCCGCCTTTTTACTGCCTTCTTGGGTTTCGACGAGTCTCCGTGACCTTTAGTAGAAACACCAGCTATGGCCATTACCAGATTGTTTATATCGTCTTTCTCCCTGCTTTCGGTATTTTTGTAGCCCAAAGAAGCGAGTTCCTCTGCGTGGTTTGCTTTCAATTGAACGGATAGCTGAGAAATCTCATCCTCGACCTGCTTCTTCTTCGCCTTCTGCTCTGCTTTGCTTCCTTTGGCAGCAGCTTTTTTCAGACTTACCTCTTTATTTTGAAGCTCAGCAACCTCCTTTCTGAGAAAATAATGATAATTGGAACAAAGAAAGTAATATTTATGTGTCATACAAAGGATAATCCAATTTAAGACTAACCATCGATATCGGATCAAGAACAAGAATACCCGAGTTGTCTTATGCATACATGGCGAAAAATTCAGTCTATTTCTATAGGCAAAGGTCAAAGAAACAACTCAAAATGGTGGTCAAGAATACAGGTTTTGCACATAGACACGGATTGAGGTTTTGGTGTAGCCAGTAAGTTCTTCTTTTGGTATAGTAGTAGTACTTTTTGTTTGTGATAGTAATAAAATGTGGTCGAGTACTAAGCAAGGAGGCCCTTGTTGAGTACTAATGTGATTATCTTGAAAACAATAATGCCGAACAACGTGACTTTCAATCCCATCTTCCATTGTGAATCCTGTGTGGCATGCACGACAGGTGCATTCACCATGTTGTCTAGCCCCTTCTCTAGCCCCTGTTGAATGCCAAAACATAGGATTCGAATGGGAACTAATTATGCATTGCATTACTAATTGTTGTACAACATGCGAAAGCGAGAACTCGGCAATATCATTAAATGATAAGAATAACAAGCACAATAATAACCGAACAATAAACACAAAGCACACGAGGATTTACATGGTTCGGTGAAGATCGACCCCTCCACAGGTTAAAGGGAGAAACTTTACTGAATCGATGAGATAATTACAAAAGGATACAAGCAAACCGCAACCCTCTCCTTGTTGAGATACCCGACAAGCTCTCCTTCAACCTCTATGAAAGACTCCTTTAATGGCTCATAACAAACCCCTAGAAAACTCTAGCTTTTAGCAATCAATAGCCTCAAGCACTTGTCCACAACCAAAGTGGGCTGATGGAGACATTAAATACCTCTCATAACTTAACCTATGCCTTGGAGCGGTCTGGACCGTTGAAACCCAACATTAGATCTGATATGTTCATTAAAAGAAAGCAGATCTCGACCCGGCGGCATGCCAGTGGTATGTCGTTTATGAGACCCAATTTGTCTCAAAAACATGTTGGACGATTTTTACAACTTCAAGTATGTCGACGGTAAACCACTGGTATGCCCGTCAGGCTTATATGTTGTTTTCCTGCTGATTTCCACACGCGAGCTACACCGAGTCCTCGACTGGCGCTCGTAGTTGCCAAACAGTCTTGGAGGGCTTTCCAAGAAAAATAAGCAGAAGTTGCCTCTAATAAGCAATCGCAAACCGAACCTAAATCCCCACACACATTATATAAGAATAAAGCACACAAGTCACCCCTAAAAAATCATGGTGAGCTATCCAAAGTAGTTATCCACCTCACCATCCATCACGATTCACGAAATGTGTATATATTTAAAATTTTGTGTTAGAAGATTTATAACACATGGATCAAACAAATCCCATGTTTTAACAGTTCTTGGCAATAGAAAAAAAGAGGCCACTTAATCTATGGGCTAGAAATCTCTAAACCACATGCTTTAATAAAATGTTTTTTTATAATACAATAAATACGTGTTTTAGAACAAGAAGATCATGAATAGTATGGATCACCATTTTGGGTGTCTAGTAAGGGTTTCTTTTAGATCAGGAACTGAAAGAAACAAGACAAAAAGGAAATTCTTTAAGGCCGTACTATGGCCATTAAGAAAATATTTCCTTATTGTAAAAGCAAAAGTTTATCCCTTAACAAACCCAACCCCTAGTCCAATTGCGATACCTTAACTTGAGTCAAATTACAATGCATCAGAATCAAAACCGTGCTACCTTTTAGATATGATAGATTGTCCTAGTCAAGTTTACAGAAATTCTTCCTCCAAGTCAGAAGCCTAGCGGTTGAAGCAAGGACTATAATCAAAAGTACAAGTACCAACTCTTCCTATATCAGATCATCCTTCGAACCAAGATGAGGATCCTTGATTAATTTCAAAATTCACTCAAAGCACAAGAAAAAACCCTTCACTTAAGTTTTAATGAACAAGAAAAGGTTATACATTTGCACAATTAAAAGCTAACACCATATCACTTGTGACTACTCTAGCACATACTACCAAACACATATAGCAATGAAGGGGTTGATGTCAACCACTAAAAACCATGATTCGTAGTATAGGTATTGGAATCAGTATTGGACCCTTCAAGGTTCGCAGTATCGGTATCGGAATCGGCATCGGACCATTCCTATGAGTATCGGTAGCTGCGATATCGGTAGTATCAACGGTTTCGGATCGGAGTATCGAATTTTTTGTATCGTAAAACAAATAATTATTAATAAATTATTAACATTTAAAAATAAATATTTTATACATTTAGGCATAATTTTAAGTATTTTTGTGTTACTTCTAGTAGTTTTGAAATTAAATGAAATAGTAGTCACCCTTACCGATTGTTTTACATGCAATATATCAATTTTTTTCTTTTACAACCTATGCTTAAACCCTTGTTGATTTGTCTTTTCCGTTCAATTTTCTTTGCCAAATTGATGGGAAAAGAGATCCCTGGTGTCGGTATCGGTCAGTATCAGGTATCGGTCGGTATCGGATCGGGACATGCCAAACCGTATCGGTATCGGCCATATCCGATCGGTATCGGCCGATACTTTAAACTATGCTTCTTATAGTTTTTTATCGGAATTTCCCGTTGATAGTTCGAACCATGTAATCGCCTCCGGAAGCCAGTGTCACCAGGAAGTAAATGATAAGTTTTTTAATTTATCGTTTTGATTGTCAACTCTCACAAGTCAGAGAAAAGTAAATATCATAGCATTTCCACGAGCTAAATCATATGTTATCAGGATTCTGTAGACCAACCACAATAATGTGTAGACTTTGACATCCACCAGAACGCATAACATAAGATGATAAATCAATTTCTAAAATTCTTCCTCCACATCAGAAACCGCAGTTGAAGCAAGGACTATAACCAAAAGTACGAGTACCAACTCTTCCTATATCAGGTCATCCTTCCATACTCGAACCAAGACGAGGATCCTTAATTAATTTCAACACAAGGGACTCACTCAAAGCACAAGAAAAAACCCTTCTCTTAAGTTTTCATGAACAAAAAAATGTTTTACATTTGCACGATTAAAAGCTAACGCCATATCACTTGTCACACACACCACCACACACCACACACACACCACACACACATATATATATATATATATATAATATATATGCAATGAAGGGGTTGACGTTAACCACTAAAACCATAGTTCGGACTATAGGTACTGGAATCAGTATTGGACCCTTCTTATAGTATTGTTATCGGGAATTCCCGTATGGTATCGGCTGATAGTTCAAACCATGTAATCGTCTCCGAAAGCCGGCGTCTCTGGGAAGTAGACTCTGACAAGTCAGAGAAAAAGTATATATCACACAGCATTTCCACGAGCTAAATCATATGTTTTCAAGATTCTATAGACGACCGAGTACAATAATGTGTAGACTTCGATATCCACCAGAACACTTAACACATACGATGACAAAAACTATTTCTAAATTTCATCAAATATGAAAAAAATACTGTGATTTAGATGTACATCCAAAGGCTACTAAGATGCAATCATAAGAAGCTACATAATTTAGCAGTGAAATGACTTGACTCCCTTGAGAAACATGGAGTTATATTCTAGGTTTATTTAGTTTTATGGTTTTGTATAATATTGAAATTTTGTGTTTGGGTCTCTATATTGTCCAAAAGAGGATTTGGATCTCGTCCAAACAGTTGACTTCGTGGACTATCCAAGTTGGAGACATAAACTCAAATTTGAATATTATACAAGACTATAAAACTAAACAGAAATATGAGAGTTGTGTGAGTTGGATTATTTAGTTATGTATATGGGGATTGTGCGACTCTGATTATTTAGTTCGGCCATGGCCAACCGAGGATGAGACTTGTGACATTGTTATTTGCTTAACCCTCTGAAGCTCTTGAAGCATTCATCAATACTACCGGGACGAGAGACATCTGACGATGCACGATGTCCATAAAGTCGTCCCCATCGAAACAGCCGTCACGAAGGTCGCGTGGCTGCTGAGATCAGGACAGAAACAAACAACAGAATCCACAAGTCTCATTCCCGATGGGTCACTACAAAGCTAAATAACCCAACCACAACCCTCGCCGTGTAAAACTAAATAACTCAAGTTACACAATCCCTACCCCCTACCGTGAAAAAAATAAAATAAAAATAACTAGAGTCACACGATCCCCACCATGGAAAACTAAGGGTCTACTTGGTAACGGTGTTTTCACCGGTTTTGGGGTATTTTTGAACCGACCGTTTATGAAAACTCCTGCTTGTTAATTTTTTTGAGGCACTGGTTTTGGTCGGCTCAAAAACCTCCCAAAATCGGTATAATGTATTTTTGGGTGGCTTTATAAACACTCCAAATCGGTGGGTTTTGAACGGCTCTAATTTTTTATTCCATTTATATCCTTACAAAATATATATAATTATAACTAATGATACCCTTCCCTATTTAGTATATTCGTGTAAAAAACTTTCAGAACCGCTCGTTAGTGAATTACCAAGCATGGATTGGACTGGTTTAAAAGCCGCTACTTAAAAACCACCCAGAACCGGACCCCTCATAACTCATAACCAATACTCTAAAAACACCTCATAACCGCTACCCCCCCTACAATTGCCAAGCAGACCCTAAATAACCCAAGTCACACAACCCTCCACCATGCAAAACTAAATAACCCAAGTCACACAACCCTCGTTTAGTTCTAGGGCCTCGTATGATATTCAAAAGTTGGCGTCTAGGTCTACATCTTGGGCAGTCAGCCAAGTCAACCGTTAGAACGAGACCCAAACCTATTATGGACAATACGGAGACCTAAACTCAATTTCCCAAATAACATATGGGGCCCTAAAACTAAATAACTCTATATTCTAAGTTAGGATGCGATAGGGAGTTTCGATTTAATATTGGAATCATGGTCCACTCAGGTTTGAGGGTGTTTTGGAGTGTAAGATTTAATAAACTCCAAAAGTCCTCCCAAAACGCATCACAGTTAGGTTAGTAAATTGGACTTTTGGAGGCCAAACCAAAACCTAGTTTTCTTTTTCTTCTTTTTTTCCATACATACTTTACTTCAACGGGGAAGGGGATGAATAAAAACCTGTGCCTGGAGAGCATTTGTTCTCTTGATTCTTGATTTCTTTCTTCATTTGCTCTACTTCCTCCCTCTGCCACTGCAGAGGTCTCCATGGGAATGGGGGAGAGAGAGAGAGAGAGAGAGAGTTGTGTTCTCTGCCTCTGCTGCTAGTGCTAGGCTACAGCTTCTCTCTGGCTGTCAATAGGGGAGGCTTGCAAATGGGTCGTCAGTTTTCAGGCCTTTTTGGGGCTGGGGCTGGGGCCGGCCTGCTAAGATCGGTGTACCCAAAAATAAAACAGAAAATTTGAGTTGCACCCCCATATTATTTGAGCATATTTAAGGTGCACCCCACCTGCTTTACCATAATGTATTACCTATCGGTCAACTCTATTGACCGTTTTTTGACCGAAATACCCCTAGCAAATCACCAATATTACCTGTCCCCCCTAGGGGTGCAACTCGGGCGGGTTGGGTCGGGTTTGAGGTCAACCCGAGCCCAACCCGATAGATCATAAGCCTAGCCCAAGTCCAAGCCCGACCCGACTTCGGGTTCAACATATGAAGCCCAAGACCAAGCCCGGAGGATTGGGATGGGTCGGGTCCATCGGGTTTATCGGACTCTAATATGATATTTGAAATAATTTTAAACAAGAGTAATAGTAAATGCATAATCAAATAGCAATCAAGCCTCAATCATTACAAAATAAAACTGAAATGAGATTTAGGACAAGGAATTGAAAAGTTCGGGTGGAAAAAAAATTATAGTTTAAACTTTTTATTTAAGTAGTATGAAATAATATATATATAAATTATATGTATGTCGGGTTTCGGGTTCTTCCGGTTACCCAACACATGAACCCAAGCCCAACCTGATTTTTAATCGGGTTCAAATATTTTAACGCGAGCCCAAGCTCGAACCCGAATATCTTCAACCCTAACCCAACCCATTAACGGGTTTACCCGATCGGGTTCGGGTTTAGCCCGTCCGAGTTGCACCCCTAGTCCCCCCTCGTCAGCTTAGGAAGAGAAAAGGGGTATTTCGGTCAAAAATTAAAGGTCAACGGAGTTGACCCTTAGTTTTTGACGGAAGTGGAAGGTATTGTACATTATGATAAAACAATGAGTTATTTTCTTATTCGGTTTTAGGTTTTGGACCGAAACCCTAAACAGTGAGTTTAGGGTTTCGGTCCAAAACCTAAAACCGAATAAGAAAATTTAGTTTATATATATATATATATATTATATATATTATATATATTATATATTTAAGTACTATATATATTAACAAAAATGTGCTAATAAATCCAAAAAATGAATAAACCAAAAATCGAACTGATTTAATTCGGTTCGGTTTGATTCGGTTTGGGCCAATTCGGTTCGGCTTCAGTTTTGCTTATTCGATTTTCGGTTCAATTCGGTTTTCGGTTCGGTTTGAACCGAATTAACCGAATGCTCACCCCTAGCTCGACCCGTCCCCTCCTCCCTCCGCTGGTCGGCCACCCTCCCCTCTCTTCTAGTCGGCCCCGCTTGACAAGTCCCCACCACCGAGAGAGAGAAGGGGGAGAGAGTGGGGGGAAGGATAAAATTATATTTTTAGACGTATTTTAACGACTTTTAACGGCAGGGGTGCAAACTGAACAAAAATTAAAATGTGGAATTAGAAATTGGGGGAGAATTAGAAATATGATTAGCAATTCGGTGGGTAAATACAAATAACTCTAAAACAATGGGGTGCAGCTTAAATATGGTTAAATAAGATATGGTGCAACTCAATTTTTCTCAAAACAAAAAACAAAAAAATAAATATTTTAGCAAATGCCCTCATTAAAAATAGAGAAAACAGAATATACCACCGCTAAAAAACTAACAAATGTCCAGCAAAAAATTTGATTAACTAGTGAGGTTATATCTTAAAATATTATTTGTTCCATATAAAAGAATTGGAGCATTTGGTAGTTTTTTGAAAATGTGAGAATATATAATAGTTTTAATATTTTGAAGGGAAAATTTTGCTAAAATATTTCAAAAAAGGAAAATTTTGTTAACTTTAATTTTGGTCGCAAGGCGTAAGAAGAAAAAAAATTACACTAACCACTACGTCATAAAAACATGGTCCCCGCATTTAGGACATTTTGTTCATGGAACTTAAGAAATTTGAAGTACATTTCATTATTTTAGTCTTCTAATCAGCTTTGAGTTTGTTTGATATATCTAAGTTAAAAAAAGGAAACAATAATAATTGTCAGCTCCAACGGTTGAACCAAAATCGAAAAGAAAGAAAAAAACTGTCATGTGTCCCGTCTTTATTGGTCGGACCAAACCCAATAACGCCAACCTTCTACTAAAGTAGATAATAAAATCCGGACCAATCAGATCCGAACACGTATTCCGTTGTTTAAACTGCGACCTGCAAGCCACTGTTGGACAAAAAGATTTGGATTTACAGTTTTAAAGAACGGAATTCATATAAGAATCCATGTTTTTTTTTAGACTTGATAGTATATATCTGTAGTATATACTATAAGCTTCCCGATAGTATAGTTTTACACTTGCGCCACACTGCGCTACACGCACCGTACGCAATTTGTGCAAGCCGTGCAATGCGCACACTGCGCTACTCGCGCAACTTGCGCCACTTGCGCACCGCGTGCAAGCCGCGCAATGCTCACACTGCGCTACTCGCGCAACGTACGCCGCTTGGACACCACGCGCACCATGCGCAAACCGCACAACGCGCACAACTTGCGCACCGCGTGCAACCTGTGCAAGTGGGAGGTGAATTACAATAGTGGTTGCCCTCTCTCTCTCTCTGAAAATCGAAATTCCAACAAATCTGAAGGGGGTCAGTCAGTAAACTCCTCCCCCTACCCTTTCGACTGATCCCATCAAAAGCAGCGACCTCTTCTCTATCTTCCTCCCGTTCAGTCGTCGATGTTGTTCAGTCGCCTACTCTCCAGCAAGGAGTTCATCTCTAACACTTATTCTCATCGTGCAGTCATTGATGCCGACGTCGACCCCTCCTCAGTCCGCTTAGTCGTCGACGTCGACTCTCCACTCGTCCTTCTTCTGCTTCGATAACCTCGTTGACGTCGATCCCTCTGTTTTATTTTCTTCTACGTCCTCTCCTCAACAGATTGTCCAGTTTCAATCTGCATCCTCTCTTTTGGGATTCTATAAAAGTATAAAAAATCCAACACTTGGATGTGGTGCCACAAGAAATAGGAATTGTAATCTAACATTATGTCTTCCCTAATTTTGTCCAACAAAAAGTAGAAAAAAGGATTTGCATCCACTTTTAGATAAAAATACAAATCCTTCTCTTTTTTCTATTACCAAACATGCCCTTACTCAATTCAAGAATTCCCTGATGTAGAACTAGCATACAAACAAACAAGGGGAAATGATCAAAAATTGCAAAAAAATTATGAAAAATCCACCGCAAAATAACATTTTATTATGTGCCCAGATTTAGCAAAAAATATAAAATGGTGCGAAATGACCTTTTTGCCCTTCTAATTTATTAAACACCCACGAAACCTACTCTTCAAAAAAAAATTTGATTCTTTCTCTTCTTCCATACGCTGCTCACATTCGAATCTAGGTTTTCTCCTCCAAAATCTTCAAACATTACTTCAAAAACTCGTTAGTGACTCTCCATTCGCAATCTTCACACCATGTCGTCATCATCAGCTTCCACTTCATCATCATCAGCAGCATCAACTGGAACCCCACTTCATCATCATCATCATCAGCATCAACTGGAACACCACTTCATCATCATCATCATCATCAACTGGAACCCCAATTAGAGAAGAGAGAGCTGATGTGAAGAGAATTAAGAACTTTTTATCATTCTCCGTGTTAAAATCACGGAGAGTTGACATTCTTAGTGTTAAAAATACGGAGAATGGCCTTTTTCGTATTAACTTGACGGAGAACTGCCATTCTCCGTGTTAAAATA
This sequence comes from Iris pallida, assembly GCA_029216955.1. Lineage (NCBI taxonomy): Eukaryota > Viridiplantae > Streptophyta > Magnoliopsida > Asparagales > Iridaceae > Iris > Iris pallida. Next base: position 14,229 of record JANAVB010020482.1, read on the forward strand.
ACAAAAAATAGCCATTTCCCGTGTTAAAATACAGGAGAATGGTCATTCTCAGTGTTAAAATAACGAAGAATTGCCATTCTTCGTGCTAAAATCACAGAGAATGGTCATTCTTCGTGTTAAAATGAATGAGAATGGTTATCCTCCATGTTAAAATCACGAAGAATTTTCATTTTTCATGTTAAAATGACAGAAAATGACATGCAGGAGAATAATCATTATACTGAGCCCTAGGTTCATCCCATTAATTTGGACTTAGAATTTAGTAAAATGAACCTATTAAATGAGATTCATTATACTGAGCCCTAGGTTCATCGACTTAGGACTTAGTAAAATAAACCTATTAAATGAGATTCATTATATTGGGCCCTAGGTTCATCCCATTAATTTGGGAGTCTTTAACTAACGGCCACGTGGCATGTGGTTTGGACCACACTCACCCTATATAAGGGAAAGTTTTTATGAAGAGTCGCATCTTTCTCTCTTAGCATTTTCAACACCATGCTTGACCCAGACTTAGCTTCGAACGACCGTCGTTGGCCTTGCACAAGTTGGTTGTTGGTTGTGAATCCCTTCGTTCAAAGAAGCTATGTCTTTGTATAAGAGTTGTTGATGAGTGTCGAGATGTATCGGAATGCCCACCATGAGGAGTTAGAACCTGAGCAACGTCTTGGAGGTCCTGACGACAGGGTTTGGATTGATTGCCAACCCGAAGAGCCACAGGTTGTTCTTTGTCATGCTCATAGCGGCTGCACGCCTTTGTTACGTTGGAAGAGCCTAGGAGCTGGAGCGAGCCAATAGCTGCTTCAGGAAGTGGTCTGCTCTAACGAGGAAATGGCTCGCTGCGCATCTGGGGGGTTCTGTGGGCGCAGGCCTTGATGGCGACTGTATTCACATCTTCTATCCGTATTCTCTTGCCACAAGGATAGAAGTTGTGGAGCTATTCAGTGTAGAGCACAACAATTGCTTAGTTCTCACAAAAGTCTTACGATCATACTATGAAGACTAACCCCATTGTAAATCTTTAGGAGTTCTTTCCATATAATCATAAATAATCTGTAATAGACCCTTGTAGGTGTGATTTTTAATAAAAAGAACTTTTTGTGATCTTTTTTGTTGTATCTTTCTGTTGTATCTTCTACAAGACCCCTTTCAAAGTGTTAGAATGCAGAAGAATGACCATTCTTCGTGTTAAAATTACGGGAAATAGTCATTCCTCGTTGTAAAATTACAGAGAATGACCATTCTTCGTGTTAAAATCACGAAGAATGGCTATTCCCGTGTTAACATTGTAATGCCATGTCCCGCTCAGTCAATCGGAGGAATCGAAACGCCGACGGCGTTCGAACTTAGCCTTGCAACGGCTGCTCGAAGACATAGCTCGGTCAAGGCGACCGCTCACTCAGGAGGGATAGTTTCGGTGAACTTGCCTCATCTTAGCCTTCACTAATAAATCGTATGTTTTCAACTTGCACAAGTAGGCTTGATAATAAAAGAGACGAATCCACATAGCTAAGGAAATAATTCCGACAGGTCGAAATGAGTTAGAATATGGAAAGGTCCAACGGTCGGCTTAGAGTTGGTGCACGGCGTACTTTAAAAATGACACTCGGTCCTTCGTCCCGTGGCTTGGGAGAAGGAAAGTTGGTCTTCGACACAAAACTATGAACTTGCCTACGGCATAGGCATCGCCCGCGTAAATGCTCGATAAAGCATGTACGCTTCCATTGCGCATGGCTTGGCATAGCCTTTGCTTGTCCCTCGGGTTAAGTTATAGGCTTGAGTAAGTTAGGCAAAGTTATGTCGGTCGACCTAAGTGATTACAAGTGTTGTCCCGCTCTTTCTGCGATTGTCAAGTTAAATAGTCCCACGATCCCAAGGCCCGTCATATGAGGTATGACTTGGGCGATAGCGTTGCGTAGAACACGAGTTGGTTTAAGGCACGAGCCACGGTTGGTTCAGTGGAAAGTTAGCCACGGTCTGTCGATACTTAAGGAAACACGTTATGTTCAAGTTAAGTTGGAAGGCTATGCAGTAGTCGTTCCCTGAGTTTCAAAGAAATGTTAAGTCTAAGCGATGGTTAGTCGTCGACATGAAATATGTCGGACTGTAGTTCAGTCGCCGAGGCAACCCTGGTTTGGGCTCTGCGAAGAAGTATGAAAAGTGGAAGTAGTAAAGCAAAGGAACTGTGAAACCCAGTTTCGTTTCGTAATTTTAATATTGTTATAATATTATTACTATTTTTTATTATTATAAATTGTGGGTTTAGAAATTAATTTCAAAATTAATAATTGGTTTTTGTTGTTACCTGACCCGAGCCCGGACCAGTTTTCCAAAACCCAGACCCGACCTGAACCCATTCTATTTCATTTGAAATTCTGATTTCTATTATTTAAAAAAAAAATTAACTCCTTTGAGTTGGTCCACCCGTTGGACCAACTCCCCCCCCCCCAACGTTTTCCCCTCTCCCCCTCATTCTCTCTCCTAATTTCCATCTCTATCACACGTTCACCCCACTTCTCCTTTATAACACACTCCTCTCCACACAACTTCTCCCATCACTAGCACCCCTACTAAAACTCCCTCACATTTCCCACTCCTTAAAAACAACTTACACCACCACCAGCCCCTTTACTTCCAACTCCTCTCCACTATTTCCTCACCCTTCCCCAAAACTTCTCCAGAGCAACCCACCATTCACACACCAGCACCTTCACTCGACCCATTAATTTCCCTCAAACCCACCATTTACTCCAGCACCTTCACCAAGCTTCACCCGCGACCAGAGCTCAGCTCCACCCGCGCCACCGCCGGCCACCCTCGACTCCAGCGCCGACCCCAACCCGACAACCCCGATCCGCCGCCGCGTTCCCGGCCACCGTGCCCCTTCACGCGGCCGGCCCCTCCAGAGGCGCCCGCCCCGACGTTCTCCAGGCCGCCCCGCGACCAACCCCGTGCGCGACGAGCTCCAGCGCCCCCTTTCCAGCCGCTGCCGCCCCCGGCAGCCCCGATCCGCGCGCACGTAGCCCCGTCCCGAGTGGCCAGTACCTGCGTGTGCTTTCGGCGTGGTTCGATTCCGTTTCCGAGATCGTTTCCGCGGATTCGCGTGTCCCGAGTCCGAGGCAACCCTTTGGATTCCGTCGAATTGGGTAATTTCTGGTTAATCATAGTAGTTCGTCCCTCCCGTGTCTATGATAAGATTGGTCCACGAATTTCCTTCGGGAATTCGATTTTGGGTTACGTTTTGTTTCCAGGATTTTTCGAGAGATTTTCGGGAAAACCTATGTTGGTTTGGTTTTGATTTTCCGAAACTTTCGGAAAAGAGTTCTGTGAATATTTATGGTTTTCGAATTTTTTCCGAATTGTTGCTGTGATGTCTTCTGGGTTGATTTCGGATTTTCGAATTCGTTTCGAGTTGTTCTGAATTAATATGGGAATGATTTGTGATTATTTATATATATTAGATTTCCCTGGTTTGTGATACTTGCAGGAAAATAATGGCACACTTTTCCCAGTTTTTGGGTTGACCGAAAATAGAGAAAATGCTGCCATTTTTCTATAAAATTTAATTATAATTTTAAATGATTTTAAAAGGGTTTTTCGGAAAAGATTATTATTTTGGATTTTGGGCGACGACCGTATTGGTCAATGGGCCCCAGCTAAGTGCAAACGAAACCGGCTTCGCCCGGACGTTGAGGCATTTGCCTATATGACGATTGGACCAATATCTGAGACTCATTATTAATTTAATTTATTTTAATTATTAGTTTATTCATAATTAAACTGTAGGATAATGTTAGAACTAACAACTGTTTCTTCTTATTTCAATTTATATAAAATAAATTGTAAGAGCATAAGCCCAGCTTTTCTATTTTTCTGTGGTCTGTAATTTTGGTAGCGTAGTTTTCTTTCACTTTCTGGTTTTGCGGGTTTTTAGCGTATACGCGTAAATCTGAAATAAATATTATTTTGATAGAAAAACTAAATGAGGTTTTCTCACATTAAATTTACAAGTTTGTAATATTTAAACAACGATCATGTTTTCTCATTAAAACAAGAAACTTAGTTTTATATGTATAATTACGAAAATACAAAGATTTTACCAATTAAATTGGTAACTGCGAGTTTTTTCCAAAATAAAGGTTAAATTGATCTTTTCCTCGTAATTCATTACAACGCACCGATAATCGCATTTTTGTTTGTGATTGCATAAATAAAGATTAAAATTGATTAGGACACAACTTAGAGATTGCAACTAGCATAGTTAGTTTGGTAACTCTGGAATCTGAGTCAACTTCTCGAATGTTGGATTTCGAGGACGAGTCTAAATCCCATCTCGAAGTTTTCAACCTTTCAAGTCCAGTCCAATTTGAGGCAAGTACATTTTGTGTTAGTTTACAATTATTTAGTAATCGTTTTATTGCAAGTTTAAACCACGATGCAACACGGAACTCTCTCTGAGAGCATTGACTGATTGACTGTTGGGTACTGGAGGAGTAGTGTAATGAGTATGACCACATCCAAGTAACTTAGAACTGTATTAGCTTACCCCTCATACACACGGGGATAAGCCGTATCGTATCAATAAGATACTACTGTACAACCCAAGCCGGTCATATTCATTGCCTATTCAAATCACATTGTTTAACTGCTAGAAAACTGTTTACTTCAAATTGTTTAAAAGTGCATGATTCTATTATTATTTTAATTGTCAAATTAGCATGAATTGTACTTTGCTTCCTCCTAACTGGAGATACATTTTAGGGGATATTGAGGATGCTGAGCTGTTAATCAACAGCTATTATGACCCGGTTCTGTACCCCGTGGTGCTGCCAGAGTCCCCTTTGGAGGACGCAGGAACTGAGGTCGATGAGCCGAATGCTTAGCTAGATTTTCTTTTCCAGTATTATGTTTCTTTGAAAAATTATGTTATTTGAATTCAGTATTTAATTCAGTTCATTTACTTCCAGTTGTATTAATTTCAATGTTTAATAAAGTTTTAAATTCCCGAATTTGAGTTGTGACAAATATAGATGTTGTTGTGGTTACCTGCTAACGGAACAACTTACTGCCGCCGTCTCAACAACGGTGCAGGCTGGGCATGATCCGGTTCGACCCAATGATTTGGGATCGGGTCGTGACAGGACTATGTGATGATGATGAGACCATGCAATTACGTTAAGTTTAGAAGTTAGCGTAGGCGCGTGGTCATGTACAACTTGTCGACAAGGGCGATGGTTTTTTCGAGCGGCAACCCGGGGCCACGGGACCGACTCGGCCTAGGAATAAATAGGTTATAGCCGAGCTGGATAATAGGCAACTGGTAGTTCGGGGACTTGTATTGGGGATCGCTACCTGCGGTACTAAGGTCCCGATTGCTAGGCTATGTCCACGATGGCTAGTTAATGCCAGTGACCATTCATATAAATGTGTCGGCACGGACGACAATCCGCGTGTGTGTCTTTGGATTGAGTTGAGTTGAATGTGTATGCAGTTAGAAGACACAATGTCTGGGCCTAAGTTTTGGCTACAACGAAGGCGACGTTCTTCGGCACGAGATGTGGCGTCGAGTGTTAAGTCGTTGGCATAAAGTTGCATGAGTTAGACTTGAGCTGTTGCGACTTAAGTCGAGAAGGGCCGTAGGGCAAGTTGGGTGAAGTTACGTTGAGTTTCTGGGCACGACCTCGAAATGTGAGGCACGGTCGCGTTGTCAAACTAGAGTATAGGCAAGACTAATCGAGGAGGTACTGCCTCAGGGATATTGAAGCACAAATCGAGTTCATGGCACGACCGAGTCGTTACGTCACAGAGTATGGCACGAAAGACAAGTATGAGTCGGTGCATTGACAATACAAGCACGGAAAAGGTCTAGAGGCAAGGAAATGGAGTCTATCGTGTAGTTGCGTCTCTGATTATGGTCGTAAGGCAAGCACGACTTGATAGGTTAACATTGTTGAGTGGACGTTACTGTTGTAAGCATGGGATGGTCCTCAGACACAGATATGCCAAGGCGTTTGTCATAAAACTGATCCTAAGACAAGACTAGAAAGACAATTGATAAAAATGGACTATGTTGCACAAAGGAAATCAAACGTGTTGGTTTTGTATGGGTGGACGAGGAGCTCATCCCACTAGTACAGTTGAGTACTGACACCCACATAGTTTACATGTGCAGGCACAGGTAGAAGCTCGTGGCACGGAGCTCACTTGGATGCGTCGAGGCACGGAGTCCCTTGGCGATTCGAAGCGTGCGGCACGTGGAGTCAAGACTTATATGGGACATAATGTATGGACGTCGCCTTCTGAAGCATCCGCTGGTTCAAGACATGTATTGAGAGATAAGAGAGAGCAGAGTGAACTTGTAATGAGAGAAAAGTGAGCTTAAGAGACTTGTAATCTTGGCCTTGCGCCATTTGTAATCTTTGTTTCAATATCAATAAAGAGCTTCTTTGAATAATTTGTATTTTGCCTTCAAATTTCTGCTGCTATTATTCAATATCTCTGCATGGGACTTCTGTGCGACGACCCCGTCGCAGTCGCTGAAATCAGCCGTTATGGAACCTGCCTTGCACGAGCACAATCTAGGCTCGTACGGCATCACGCCTTAGCGAGGACGATCGCTCCTACGAGAGCGAGGCGTGACATAATGGTATTAGAGCACGGCTTTACGTCCTTGGACTATCGATTGAATTCTTTAACTCCGTTTTTTCCGTAAACTTTGTTGCTTGCGCAAGTTGATATTGTTGGTGCGCTCTCTCTCAAATGTCCCATGGATGTCCATACAATAAGTCTATCTATTTTGCAAAACGTAGGAGAACAGTTTTTGACAAAACAAAAAGATGGTTTGCGTAAGCACGGTTGGCTAAGTCGGGCTGGGCATATACACCAAGTTGCGTCGACCTTAGAAAAGTCGAGTGCGAAAATTGAATAATATCGAAAAAGAATGAGTTGAACTCGATCGAATAAATTAGATGACTATCGATAGGGGTGCGATCGAGCGACGATAACGTCAGTGCGATATAGATGAGCGTGCTTGGAATTAGAGGAATGATTCGAACGGGATTCGAAGAAGTCGATTTGATTCGAATGATAGTTTTGAGGATTTGTTGAATGACTTCATTCCTGAGTGGTGTATGCGATAGTCTCAAGAATGTCGGTCGATCGATTGAGGATGCGGGGTATCGGTGAGTCTATCAGCAAGCGTCGTGTGTATGCAAAGTCGTAGATTGAGTATCATTGAATAAGTTGTAGTCTGAGATTTGACGAGTCGATTTGAACAACCTAGAAATGGATGCGCACGAAACATACACGGGATTGAGAATTGTGAGAATTATGAAATGCGAAAACGACTGAGTAGGTGAAATTGAATCGAAGAAAAGTTATGGTGTACGAATGGATGACTTGAGCGAGGAAATTGATGCGGATCGTATACGAAACGTTAGCACGACGGAAAGATAGCGTGCATGAAAGATTTGATTTTGAAGTTACGCAATGACTCTAAGGATTGGATTGAATGTTGCTCGATGAATCGAGTTAGCAAGGTATGATGCGAATTGAGGAAACATGTTGGTCGATGACTTAAGATAAACGGATGAATAATACGTGAAATTGGTTTGAGGAAATTGATGTTGTGAATGATTCGAGGGATAATAATTGAACTTGAACTTGAATGTCGAGAAGATTATCCAGTCGGATGATAGCATCATTCGCACGATTCGAAATTGGTTGCAAAGGAAGATCGTCAGGTTACGCATATCATCGATGGTATTAAGGCGTATCAAAGATCGATATACGATAACTCGGGGGTACTCTGACTCGTCGAATGGCGATCGTGCAAGTGTTATTGTTCGGTTGGATGCTATACTTAGGATTTTGATTGAGATGAATGTTGGATGAAAATGATTGTGTCTTGATGGTTACGTGGATAACCACAACGTCGACGATCTTGTCTTGCACGAGCGCAACTCTAGCCTCGCACATGCGTTGCGTCAGATTTGGGGCAATCGTTCCGCGTGAGCGCTGACATGGTGATTCATGTCGCAGAAATGATCGAACTCGGAAAAAAATCAGGACGCGGCAACTTTGATTGTCTCGACTTGTTGGCTTGATGCGAAGGTGAACTCGAGGATTTGTAGGACTTATGATTGATGAATGAATGAAACTTGAGGATTGAGTAGGTCCAATCCGCGTATCGAGAATGAATTAGTCTAGACACAAAACAAGAGTTACGTCCCGATGAGAATGATTATCTCGCGGGAGCGTGCATGTGATTCGTGCCCACCGTGGATAATCTGACTCGCGTGAGATCGGGACGCAACATATTGTTAAGTTGGACGACCCTGTGATCGATTACGTGAATTGGGATGAATGACTTAGGGAGTATAAAATATGAATTATAGTTTAGCGATGAATTATGTCATAGCATGCTTGACTTGAAGATTGATAGGCGAAATTTGTCGAACATGTTCAAAGAGATAGTCTATACGAAATGGCTTGATGAACGAGTGATATCGATACGTCAAGGAATTGGTTGAAACGTGAGTTATCGTAGGATGGCTTTGCTGAATGACTCAGACCCCTTGCGACAAATGTTAGGATGTGTGTAGGCAATCTATGCTCGAAGTTTAGAAATCGGAGTGATGCGAGCTTGGGTAGACAACCCCGTACTATCATTTGGTTTGACCTTAGGATGGGATCAGCGTTGATATTTTTGTTGTTTGGGAACTATGATTCCAATACTAACGGATTGACTATAGCCTAAAAGACATAGCCTAGCGGTTAGGTAGACGTCCGAGTGCAAAGTGGTAGGATTTGTGGAGGCACCACTCGCGAGTGTCGATTGACATACACGTATATCAGGGACGCCCGAATATGTGCACGATCCGACTCGAGTGGTGATGGGGGATTCTCTATCACGAGGTTTGGTTGAAATACATGTATTTCGGGAACGCCGGAAATGTGTGCACGATCCAAACTAAGTGATACGTTGAATTTAAGTGAGATTAGAGAAACGAAAAAGTGTCGAGGATTTTGAGATCGTGAGTTTCGAAGCAATGTTGATGATCATTGAATTGAGACGAGTTTGAATGTTGGTTGATCGGTTGGTGTGCCTTACGACTAAGTTAGCGATAAGCATGAGCGTGGCTCAGATTGAGGGGACGCATAGGTGTAGTGGGTGCGAGAGTCCTTGAATGTAGAACAAATTTATAAGTCGATAAGTGTACTCAGTAAGTTTCGAGGATGAAACTTTTCTGAGTGGTGTATGATGTAGTGCCCTGCCCCACTCAGTCAATCGGAGGAATCGAAACGCCGACGGCGTTCGAACTTAGCCTTGCAACGGCTGCTCGGAGACATCGCTCGGTCAAGGCGACCGCTCACTCAGGTGGGGTAGTTGTAGTGCCCCGTCCCGCTCAGTCAATCGAGGAATTGAAATGCCGACGGCGTTCGGCCTTAGCTGTCACGACCCGCACCCGCTTTTTCGGATACGAGACGTGTCCAAGCCAGCCTACGCCGCAGAGTCGACGGTAGAACACTGTCAAGCCCGCAAGAAATAAATGCTAAAAAAATAACATTTGATGCTCATTCATTTTTCTACATTTATTACAACATTTATAATTAAAGAAAATACAAGGTTTTATACTTAATGAAAATGGAACAACTGTTATCTATTTCTAGGTTGTCTTCAGCATACCCAAGTCTTCCCCAGTGCTAAGAGTGACAGCGGCTAAACCTGAAAAATGTTGGTTTCCAGTCAGGAATGGAACAAGTACACAAATTGACGACAATGTGAAAACATAATAGAATTAACAAGACATGAAAATAGCACATGAAAAATAAAAACTGGAAGATAACTGATGTCATAGTACGATAGAGAAGTAAACAAGGAAAGACTAATAAAAGACATCTATCTAGGTGGTGTGAAATATCCGTTTCAACATGTGGACGGCTAGAGGGTAAATAAGGCACACTGCACGTGTCGTGCGCAGCGGCTAGTATTCAAAAAGAGACATATTGGGATATTTCTGGGTAGTCCACATGTATACTAAGATATTTTTTCTCCCGACTACTCCGTGTGACGAGCGTGTCAACAAGCAGCAAGATATATGTATAGACATGAAATGAAAAGACTACTATGAATCGGAAAGCAATCAGAAAGTGCACTTGCCTGAGGTCCTTAGCTGGATAAACCAATAATACCATACCACTCAATGAGCCAAAATCAGTCAACACATGTAAAAGTCTCCGGATGCTGAATAAACAGTACCAACATTCTCAGAATAGTCAAATTAGCTAGGATTGCCTGTCCTTAAGCCCAATTCTGGACACAGAGGCAAAACGGTAATTTTGGACAAAAACGGTGTCCGCCGTTGGACCCGCTTTGCACCGAAATGCGTACCAGAGTCAATGGTCTCTAAAGTCGTCAAACTACATGTCTACAGATCCGGTTTTCCGATATGAACCCAACTGTATGTCCAAAGTTGGATTCCGGCGGGCCGTGCATAAAATTGCCAGTTGAGTGGAACCGTGGGGCCCGCAAAACGGTAATTTTATCAACGGTCTCAGAATCGGACCAAACTTGGCATACTTGTCACCCTCACTTTTCCCAGTTAGGTGTAAAATGGTAATTTTCCATTTATAATATTTTTTGGGAATTTTATTTCATGAATATTATTATTTAATTATATTAGGAGTCGGGTTCGAATTTCATCGCATTCCGAGTTAATTCGGGACCCCGGTGAATTTCGACTTGAGTCGCAATTAGCCTGTTATTTAGCCATGGCCCACCCAAACTAACTTTTTAGGTTTAGGAGTTTGGACTAGTTCCCCCATGAGTAATTAAGTTTAATTATGATTTTTATTTATTTTTAGCATTTTTCAAAACCTAATTTGGATTTATTTGGCATATAAGCTAGTGTAGGGGCAAACTTGTAAATACAAGTGCCCCTACCAAGACCACCATGGCCGGCCACCGATAGGCACAGACCCCCTCCATCTGTTTTACTTTATCACCAAGTAAAACACTCTCTCTTCATTTCTTTTTTCCAACTTTTCTTCTTCCTCCAAATCTTGATTAGGTATGATTTTTAAACCCTTATTAATTCCTCCTTTTTGCATTTTTCCTTCACATAAATTAGAGAGGGGATCATTCTCTACAAGTTGACCATAGCCTTTGTAGGTTTCCTTAAAATATAGGTTAAGGATTTACTATGGTTAAATCCTTTTTGAGAGTGATATATATATATATATATATATATATATATATATATATATATATATATATATATATATATATATATATATATATATATATATATATATATATATATATGTTTTTTTTGTATACGTATGTATCAATGCTTAGAGTTGTGTATTAGAACTTATAGTTGTGCAATAGAGCCTTAGAGTTGTGCATGAGAGCCTCGTAGTTGTGTAGGAATGCCTTAGAAGTGTGCAGAATTCTATTCAGAAAAAACTGTGCAGTAGAGCCTTAAAGGTGAGCAGAGGAGCCTTAAAGGTGTGCAGGTTGTCCCAGTGTGCTAAAATCCGAGAAATTGGAGTATGTGTGTGTTTATATTTATAGATAGATATGTGAGTGTTGTGTGTATACATTCTTAGATGTATAATAGATGGTTATATATATATATATATATATAATATATATATATATATATAATTATAAATATATATATATATATATATATATGGAGATAGGAGGGAAGAAGAGGAAGAGATGAAGAAGAAGATGAAACAATAGTAGCAGCAACATTAGGCTTTTAAACCCCAAAACTTGTCCCAAGAGAGGGTGAAAGTATAGGTTGAGAAGGTTGAGTGAGTGAGTTAAGGGTTAAGTAGGATTTTGGTTAAGGGGTGAAATTGAGTTCCTAATTCGGAACGCGTCGAAACTTGGAGGGGAGTTAGATAATATGATTTAGATTTTGTAGGTAGGCTTCGGAGTTAGAATCGGGGTTGCGTGTGGGCTTGGGGAGACGGTATCGCATCGCACAATCCCGTATCTTGAAATATTCAAGATAACGGGTAACGACGATTCGGACCGTAAGTTGGACTGGATGTCTACTTACCCTAGAAACTTGGTAGGTAATGGTTGTATAGATTAGTACCCTACCACCCTAGGAAGCACGGAGTGGAATTCCTAAGGGAAAGCGCTTGGCGTCAAGTTAGAATGGTTTAAGGGTAATGTTAAGGGGTAATCGGGTAACTTCGAGATACGGAGTTCGGGTAGTCGGATTGACTTGAAACTTGGATGGCATGTTGGGTACACCCTACAAATGTCATACTTGAACCGATTTTGGCTCGGTTGACCCAGAGTTGACTTTTACCCAAAAGTCAACCGTGAGTCAACACTTTGTCTAGATTTGACCAAATCCAAACTAGAGTTGACTAGTTACCAAAAGTCAACTGTTGGTCAACATTTGACCAGTTGGACTAGGATTGACCTAGAGTTGACCAGAGTTGACCAGAGTTGACCAAAAGTCAACTGTAGGCCAACTCTAGACCCCGTTTGACTTTCTCGACTTGTTTTGACCTGTGATGACTGGTATGACCTAGGATTGACTTGGGTTGGCTTAGATTGACTTGATATAACTTGAATTGACCTAGATTGACTTGACAGGACTTAGTGTGACTCAGTGAGACCGTGTTGACCTGGTTGTCCTAGTATGACCTAGTTTAGCTTGGTGTAACTCAGTTTGACCTGGTTTTGACTTACGCATATCATGATTAGATTAGCTTTTCTTTCATTATTAAACCATGTTTTGACTTGTAGTATCTCATCTTTAGGTCTGTGATTTCTCTGAGCGTCCTTCACCTTATCAGCTCAGGACAGCAGGCGAGTACATTCACTGATAGTTTTCATTGTCTTGATATCTACTATATCCGATTCAGTTGTAGTGTCTTACTTGATTCTCAGTCACGATAGTTCACAGACTAGTATATACCGGATTCCTGTTATGAGATGTCATTCTTGGATTTTCTTGGGATACTGGTACTTGCTCGATCTTGTTCTTGTACTTGTATTGACACCGATTCCTGAGAAGGAGTAGCTACCTTCTTATGGAATCTCGTGCCATGACGTGTTATGTCCCGGATCCGTATACTATTCGGGGATGGAGGAATTATTAGAGGTTATGTGATCAAAGCCCATCTTGTACAATCTTACGATACTAGCGCCACCCTCACCTCACGTAGGGTGTAGCAGATACCTCTTGCCGGGTTATCCAGGTTGGCCGGCATGACCCTTTCTAGAGATTTTCCTGCGATTGTCGGGACAAGTGGATAACCCTATCTTGACTCCCTAGCCGATCACATATCGCCCTAATAATTCAAATCACATTTTACATTTATTGTTGTATCATATATCCAGTTCAGTTTTACTTTCTGTACTTCTCACCATACTATGACTTCATTTACTCACATGCTCTACCTGCTTTTATACTATACTATGATTTAAGACTAAGTTCTGTTTGAAAGAAGGGTTACAACCCCGGTCCTTGTTTGGTTTAAGGGTTGTGACTCGGCTTCAAATGGTTCCCAAGTCGCCTATATCTTTGTCTTGTATTTCATTATACTGTCTCTTATAGTATTTGTCAATTCATATGGAACTGCTGTTGGTGGTTGTACTTGCTTATTTTCCTGACAGGATACCGTTGACAAATTTTACAGATGTTTCTGAGACAGATGGAGACTCAGGCCAGGGCAGTGGCCTGATAGTTTGGCCACTAGATTTTATACTCCCTGAGTAGTTAGCACTTGTTAGGCTTGACTGGACTACGATCCAGGTTTGGATTTTAGAATGTAGTTATATATTATTCTGTGTTTACATTTAGTTTTGGACTTGTGTGGATCTCAAACTTATTTCTTGCTTCATCTATCATATTTTCTTTCCATGCTATCAACCTTAGTTTTATATTTGTGATTGAGACTGTATTGCTATGTCACCTTCATTCGGAATGTATATACTGTACAGGTACTTTTATACTGTTAGTGTAGTTCTGTAGACAACCTATACAGCGTTCTATTCGTCGATACTGCGACGTAGGCTGGACGTAACCACGTACTCGTGCCCCTAATCAGGATGCGGGTCGTGACAATACTGGACCAGAAAAACGATACGGTTCTGTTGGCACAAGTTTCGTCTCAATTTGATGAGCGTGCACAAAGTAATTGAGAAATTTACAAAGTGCACGATACGATAAAATTCGACGGATATGCATCAAATTCATCGCGCACACGCGACCAATTTGAATTCCGCTAAAGCCCACACGACCACGAAGCCGTTACGCAGCTTTCGATGCTTTCGTTCGCGACCACGTCATCCAGATTGGCGGGACGCACGTCGTGTGGAGCGATTTCTAGATTTTTCCAAAACAGTTTTTCTAGGTTTTTTTCCTATTTTTAAACCAATTTAACCTGTGAAATAATCCATGAATAATAAAACTAAAAGAAGGCTTTTGATCCTGGTTATGTTGTCTATAAATCCTTTTAAACACATTTTCAACATTGTGTATGGCCTGGCGACAAATTGCCTTACAAAATGGGTGTTGGGACTGTCATATATACCATGTTTTGACAGGATTTTCGCGATGTTCGTGTTGATCTTCCGATCGATCCAGCGTATTATATTTAAATCTATTTGAAGAAAATTGACGGGGTATAGATTATGTTTATACCTGTGCGATCGTTTCGAGAAACGGTCCACTGTGGAGGAAGAAAACGAGGCGCAAAGTATGGTCGATCGCTGCACCGCAATGCTGTGTTCCCTGCACGCGTGCGCATTTCCGGACGTTCTCCGGCGAGCGGCGGCGGCCCTCGGCGTTGCGCACGCGCCTGGGGATGCGCCCTGGCCTGGAGGTCGGGGTGGCGCGCTATGGTGCTAGGGTTTAGGGTTTCGTTGGTGTTTCGAGCGATGAAGACTGGAAAGAACCGCTCGGGTTGTTAGCTGCTGTGGAATTACCACATATGCATATATATGCATATACAATCTGGGTTGGAGGTGTTGGGCTCACGGCTGGGCCGGGCCCTGGGCTGGGCTCGGGATGGGCCTGGCTTGGCTTTGTTTATTCATTCATTCATACACATATACGCTTATACGTACATATATACGTACACATCTATATTTTATATATTTACGTATACATTCACGTATACATATTATATATATATATATATATATATATATATATTTATATATATATATATATATATATATATATATATATATATATATATATATATATATATATACATGCACCTCTATATAATATATTTATATATATACTCATACACATACGTACATACGAATTTAAATAAATATGTGCGTATATATATATATATATATATATATATATATATATATATATATATATATATATATATATATATATATATATATATATATATATATACATGCACCTCTATATAATATATTTATATATATACATGCACCTATTTTATACAAGTATCACTGAATAATACTAATAGTAGTATTTATAATATTTAAAATTATGAATACCTAGAGAATATTCATTTACCAATAAAATGAAATGCAATACCCTTATACCAAATTCCTTCAATGCGAACGTCCTTGGACGTTCCGCATGACTACATGGCTTGGGCCGGTGTGGGTCCAGTCCGGTACAACCGGAGCACTTAACTGTCCAATTACAATAATAATAAATAATTAAACTAAACATAATGGTAATGTTACAACTTTGCCTGGTTTTCCGAGTTAGGGCATCACTATGGCTCGGCCTTCCCTTGCCGTGACTAAACACTAGTCAAAGCACGCCACTGAGCTATCCGTGCCATGATTCCTAGTCACCTTGTACTCCAAATCTCAACTATGGCTAAAATCATCTACCGTAATAATTAACTATTTAATTATTTATAAAATTCTAAAATTACTATTTAATTTAAATAAATAATAAAAAAATATTTTGAAAATTTCCGGGAAGGGAGGCTACAAATCTACCCACCTTAAAAATAATTTCGTCCTCGAAATTCTAACTCATAAACATGCCAAAATTCAAACAAAAATAAAAAAATAATAAAAATAAAATAAAATAAATCCACTATTACCATAATATCCTCGAATTTTAATTTCTCAAAAATATTTATATCTTTCTCCTTGCCATTTCGTAACTACTAATCGTCGAGGACTTCTACCCAGCTTTGGTCACACTACTCCTCAACTAAAATCTCATAATCTTCTAACTAGTTGCTAACAATCCTACCAACAAATATCTAGGCATCTGGTTTCTAAAATCCTCTCGTATCTATCAAGCAACCCAAAAATTTAATAAGCAAATTTACACAAGTAGCTAAGAATATTGGTAAATTCTAATAAGCATGACCTTCATCGCTCCGAAATGAAGGACAGAAGGGTAAGAAGGAATAATCGAGGGCAATTATGAAGTCTCAAGAGCGGTCGAGAATATACAATAATACAGATAGAAAGGGTATATATGAACCTATAGTCTTATTCGCTAAATTGGGCTACTCTAGCCCAGTCACTTGCTACATCGAAGAACCCTTCGCTCTTAGAGGGGCTTGCAATCCATGTAATACAGAAATTTTGCTCCCGAAATTCTAACAAGGTTCCAAAGTAGAACGGAATTTGAGAAATCAAGATTGTGATATATCCCGTGGTTATTTAAACACACAAGCAAGAAATATAATTGCAATGGAAGATCTTCTCGTGACTTCTTGGTAGATGGAATATGGGTTACGGGTGGCCTCACATCCTAAGAGGTGGAGACTGCGTAATAGGTATAGGGTCCGATTTCAAATAGTTCAGTTCTATAGTCCAAATATGGTGGTATGTACGGATGGGTCTTAATGGGTTCCTTAATTGGACATCAATCGTTGGTTGGATGAACATTGGATTCGATCTATAGGATTGGACAAGATCCCAATGAGAAAGCTCTTTCTAGATTAGAGTATCATAGATTAGGTTTCTATCCAAGGGTTGAGCTAATTGCCTGTCAGGTTGGTTAGCTAGTTCTCTAGAGCCCCAAAATGCGCCTTCAGTGACTTTGTGTTTAAGGAGCACATGCGACCTCAAATGGGTGGCACACTAGTGGTATGTGCGAAGTGGGCTTCGAGTATCACAACCATAATTGGGTCGCAGGAATTGAGTCGAAGTTAAGGCTCTAGTGGAAGTCGAAAAGTATAACAGGTAGGTACTATGGTAAGGGTTATAGCTAGTCCTTTTAACCTGAAAGTCGTACCACAAAAATAGAGTACCAGGGGACGGGTTTGAGTGGGACGTGATATACCAAGATGGAGATGGACTCGTCTAGATCTTGTATATGAAATTTGTTGAAAGGTAATAGCTGGTCTCATGCTCCGAATATTAATGACACGGCCGGGGACACAAAATGATCTAAATGGAAAGTGGGAGTCTATGGGCACTACTTATCATCCTAATGAAATTACTCTAATCAAACGGTAATCTTGGTATATCCTAAAATTTTTAGAAGGCTTACAGTCTACCCACCTTACAAGCTAGGATATGGTGATAAGGTTCCTGTCACAGGGCTGGCCGATGGTGGCTACACTTGCGTATACAACCATCATGGTCATGGGAATACTAGGTATCTATCTATCAATTACGAATTTTCGTCTTCCCAATCAGCGAAAGGCAAAAACGATAAAGAGTTCAAGAGATGTCGCCGAATACAATTACGTGATTTAAAGGCGAATATATAATTCAAGAGGAATTGTCAAGCAATCGCGGATGAGATCCTGGATATCTCTATATCTCAGTCCACGTAGGGTAATTGAATGAAGAGCGAACCAAATGCATCATGGTTGATCAGACCGTAATACAATGATTCTGATTAGACAATATGTTAGCGGGCGTCCCCAATAAATATATGTCTTGAATCAAGCTCGATAAAGGAGTAAGCTTGCAAAAACTAAGCTGTAATAGCAGCATTGGTCAAGATAGTCAAAATATGAATAGGTGAGATTTTTGGAAAGGAGGCACAATAGTTCGAGTTTTGAGAAAGTCAAATCCTTACTTGGTGTTCTTGCTTATACAGTCTTCCTACAATCTTACTATCCTTAAAGTCTTGGTCAACTACCACATAGTTTTAGCAATGTTCTATAACCTATGATCCTCAAAAATGGTTTCGTTTCTATGGGTTGTGCCTCGCCAGTGCGCTGCTGGCTGCAGTAAACCCACATTCTCCACTCTCGAATAATTGACGACAGTGCGCTGCTGTCTAAACTTTACGGGTTAGCTAATATTTCTCTAACTATAACCGTAAAATTTATGAGCTTCTAGATATTCAAACAAGTTGACTAAAAATAGAGCGTAGGTATTTGTCCTAGCAGTCACTACATTTAAAATAACAGACTTAACATGGAGGAAATAATTAAAGACGAAAGAAATACAAACATTCTAGTATCTATTTCACGTGCATTTCAATGGTTGAGGAAAAATCTCAAATCACTCTACCTCGAGATTCGCACATGAATTGCAGAATCAGAAATTTTAAACTAAATCCTTACAGCAAAAGGGAATTTAAATAGGCAATTCTAATTTACGATATAAGGTTTATATCTAATAAAGTAAAAGAAAATTAAACAGTTCATCAAAATCAAAGCCATAATTATAGGTAAGCCTAACTTACCAAGTGAATAGCATATCTGCATGAGGTCATATGGTCATATCAACAATAATAGTGTTTCTAATCGGACAAGTTATCTGAATTCAATAATTCCTAAATAGCATGGCCTATCTAACAACCTTAACTACCCAATGGTCAACTTGAACAAGGGACTCATATTCCTAGTTATTCTCCTAAATTATTTTAATCCTAATTGTGAATGAGCATTTCCTGAGCGCAGGCTCGCAGCAGTACGACTAATATGGTACTACCGCGAGTTCGCAATCTCTTGCAAAAACTGACCTGCATGGGCCACCACAAAAACTTGTCACAACCCGCACCGCTTTTCCGGATACGAGACGTGTCCAAGCCAGCCTACGCCGCAGAGTCGGCGGTAGAACGCTGTCAAGCCCGCAAAAATAAATGCTAAAAAAATAACATTTGACGCTCATTCACATTTCTACGTTTATTACAACATTTATAATTAAAGAAAATACAAGGTTTTACACTTAATGAAAATGGAACAACTGTTATCTATTTCTAGGTTGTCTTCAGCATACCCAAGTCCCCCAGTGCTAGAGTGACAGCGGCTAAACCTGAAAAATGTTGGTTTCCAGTCAGGAATGGAACAAGTACACAAACAGACGACAATGTGAAAATACAATAGAATTAACAAGACATGAAAATGGCATATGAAAAATAAAAACTGGAAGATAACTGATGTCATAGCACGATAGAGAAGTAAAAAGGAAAAACTAATAAAATACATCTATCTAGGTGGTGTGAAATATCCGTTTCAACATGTGGACGGCTAGGGGGTAAATAAGTCATACTGCACGTGTCGTGCGCAGCGGCTACCATTCAAGAATAGACATATTGGGATATTTCTGGGTAGTCCACATGTATACTAAGATATTTCCCCTTCCGACTACTCCGTGTGACGAGCGTGTCAACAAGCAGCAAGATATATGTATAGACATGAAATGAAAAGACTACTATGAATCGGAAAGCAATCAGAAAGTGTACTTGTCCGAGGTCCTTAGCTGGAGAAACCAATAATACCATACCACTCAATGAGCCAAAATCAGTGAACACATGTAGAAGTCTCCGGATGCTGAAATAAACAGTACCAACGTTCTCAGAATAGTCAAATTAGCTAGGATTGCCTGTCCTTAAGCCCAATTCTGGACACAGGGGCAAAACGGTAATTTCGGGCAAAAACGGTGTCCGCCGTTGGACCCGCTTTGCACCGAAATGCGTGCCAGAGTCAATGGTCTCTAAAGTCGTCAACTATATGTCTACAAATCCGGTTTTCCGATACGAATCCAACTGTATGTCCAAAGTTGGATTCCGGCGGGCCGTGCACAAAATCGCCCGTTGAGTGGAACCGTGGGGCCTACAAAACGGTAATTTTATCAACGGTCTCAGAATCGGAACAAACTTGGCATATAGGACCAAAAAAATGATACGGTTCTGTTGGCGCAAGTTTTGTCTCGATCTGACGAGCGTGCACAAAGTAATTGAAAAATTTGCAAAGTGCACGATACGGTAAAATTCGACGGATACGCATCAAATTCGTCGCGCACACGCGACCAGTTTGAATTCCGCCATAGCCCACACGATCACAAAGCCGTTACGCAGCTTTCGATGCTTTCGGTTCGCGACTACGTCGTCCAGATTGGCAGGACGCACGTCGTGTGGAGCGATTTCTAGATTTTCCAAAACAGTTTTTCTAGGTTTTTTCCTATTTTTAAACCAATTTAACCTGTGAAATAATCCATGAATAATAAAACTAAAAGAAGGTTTTTGATCCTGGTTATGTTGTGTATAAATCCTTTTAAACACATTTTCAACATTGTGTATGGCCTGGCGACAAATCGCCTTACAAAATGGGTGTTGGGACTGTCATATATACCATGTTTTGACAGGATTTTCGCGATGTTCGCGTTGATCTTCCGATCGATCCAGCGTATTATATTTAAATCTATCTGAAGACAATTGACGGAGTATAGATTAGGTTATACCTGTGCAATCGTTTCGAGAAACGGTCCACTGTGGAGGAAGAAAACGAGGCACAAAGTATGGTCGATCGCTGTACCGCAACTGCTGTGTTCCCTGCACGCGCGCGCGTTTCCGGCCGTTCTCCGGTGAGCGGCGACGGCCCTCGGCATCGCGCACGCGCCTGGGGATGCGCCCAGGCCTGGAGGTCGGGGTGGCGCGCTATGGTATTAGGGTTTAGGGTTTCGTTTGGTGTTTTCGAGCGATAAAGACTGGGAAGAACCGCTCGGGTTGTTAGCTGCTGTGGAATTACCACATATGATATATATATATGCATATACAATCTGGGTTGGAGGTGTTGGGCTCACGGCTGGGCCGGGCCCGGGCTGGGCTCGGGATGGGCCTGGCTTGGCTTTGTTTATTCATTCATATATATATATATATATATATATATATATATATATATATATATATATATATAGATAATATACGCTTATACGTACATATATACGTACACATCTATATTTTATATATTTACGTATACATTCAC